>BHFT01050986.1:0-54369 GCA_004320025.1 Laticauda laticaudata
TCCCCCAGACCCCTGCTGGATCTCCCCTATCTTCAGTTACCTCTACGGGGTAACTATAGCCCCCAAATCCAACTTGATCGGGGGCACTCCAGTGACGAGCACAGCAGAAACCATGCACAATCGCGGATTCCTGCCGCCGCTGAAGCCTTGCAAACTGGAAATCTCCCCCTCCCATTATTAATACTTCTTTTTCAAAGAGGTATTAGAAGTTGCTTAATAATAAAAATATAGAATTACATCGACAAATATTTATGGTACTCTTTAGTATTGTAAGGGACGAAGAACTCATAACACTAGATTATATGTTAATATTATAAGTCAAGGTTTGTACATGCTGTTCGGTCACTGTACTGCCAACATTCTTCTACAATAGGGTAATGCATGTGTACCGAATCCTTCTCATTGTTGAATTAGTTGTGATTGTCTTATTTATTGCACAAATGAAAAAAAAATCTTGTTGAGAAATATCTTAGAACATCTTCATGGTCTCTGTCTAAAATCCCTAGTGGTACTGAATATGTTGACTTTTCTCTCCAAAGACTGGAGGGGAACTAACAATCTCAGAGTGTGAAATGCCACATCAGGTTGCCATTCTCCTTTTTACCAGCTTTCAGCCTTTACCAGCCTTTCAGATCAAATGTCAAACTTCAATTTTGGAAAGTCTCCAAAGAGGGGAGTGAAGAGAGTTGTGTAGTCTAAGTGCAGTATACATATTCTGTCATAAATGTAGAGAAGCTCTCATTTAACTCTTTTAATTGTGGTGGGTTGAAGTTGTAGGAAGGAAGGAAGGAAGGAAGGAAGGAAGGAAGGAAGGAAGGAAGGAAGGAAGGAAGGAAGGAAGGAAGGAAGGAAGGAAGGAAGGAAGGANAGATAGATAGATAGATAGATAGATAGATAGATAGATAGATAGATAGATAGATAGATAGATAGATAGATGAAGAAAGGAAGGAAGGGGGGAAAAAAAAGAAAGAAAGCTCTGTTTCTGTTCCCAAAAGGGTTTCCAAAAGGGTTCTTAGTTATGTTGAAACAATCTGTGGACAGATGACTCTGATCAAACAATTAGGTTATCTTGTCTAGTTTTATTTTTATGACTGCCAAAGCAAACAGTTATGTAGTTTTCCTGGACAAAAGGATGCCTGAGCAATTTGATATTAGTAGATTCCAGAATGAAATTATCAATTCTGCATTTCTGGACTATTGTGTGAATTGGAAGTGAGCATTCCACCAAGGGTTTCATTTGGTTCAATACACAATGGATCACTTACACACACTTGAAGATGCTTGAAATTATTTCTCAGGTTAGATAGTAACAGACAGGTATCTGGGGCAAAAACAGGCAAAAAAAAAGCAACAAGGACTACAACAGTTAGCTTCCTCAAGCCTTCTGGAATTGCATTCCCTCAAGCTGAAAAGAGACAAGATGAAAGGAATGTTTGCATATTTGAAGATCTTGCCATTTGTAATAAAAAAGAAAAAAAGCACCTCAAATTTAAAGGCATAGGCATATCCTAGTACAATGGTTTACCATGCATAAGGAATTGGAGAAAGGATGGAGACAGAATTTCAAACTTGAAACCACCTTTTGATAACTAAAAGATTTCTGATAAATGGTGTCATGTGGCAGCCTGCTAATTATATGCCTTGGTCTTCAGGGTAATTTTTCTCACAAGAGAGACAACCTAATTTGAGAAAATTGAAATTCACTGAGAAATCTATGAAGAACACAAGTAATGCAAACAATTATTGATGGGATCAAGCAACATACTCCAACTGCAAAACCATGTTGAACAAATGACATAGAAGTAATTAATTGAGAATAATTACACACCAATCATTTGACTGAAAACCATTGTAAGTGGGAGGTTTTAGATACATAGTTCAGAAGGATAATCTTTATTAATCAGGTGGAGATATATGGAATGCCTTCTGATTTGTTGAGATAAAGCCAAACTGCCAGTCTCCAAACTGCCAATCTTACCATAGTGAATGTGTAAGGTCTGACTTCTCATCTCCTTCCCACATTTTCCTCTTGGAAGTTCTTGCTTGAATAGATTAGCAATGACAGTACAGATAGTAATAGAAAGCTTTGGATTTAATTCCAAAACGTCTGGAGCACCCCTTAAAAACCATTGGCATTGACAAAAATTTCCATTCAGTCAGTCAATTGCAAAAGGCAGCTTTGCTTAGAACAGCTTACATCCTGAGATGATACCTTAAATGCCATCAAAAAACAACATCTGCCTATCCCAGGTCCTTGGGAAGGACTTGGTAGGTGGATATAAATGCCAAATCCAGTCCAAATATCTGGTAGACTGTACAACCAAACATAACAATTACTACCAACCTGCCTTCCATTGAGGAGCTTTATATTGCAGGAGTCAAAAAGAGGGCTATGAAGATATCTACAGATCCCTCACATCCTGGACATAAATTGTTTCAACATCTACCCTCAAATGACACAATAGGGCACTGCACACCAGAACAACTAGACACAAGGACAGTTTTTTCCTGAATGCCATCATTCTGCTAAACAAATAATTCCTACAATACTGTCAGACTAATCTGTGTTACTATTATTCTTCTCATCTTCCTATTACCTATCTCCTCCAACTTATGACGATAACCTTGTTGCTTGTATCTTTATGATTTATATGGTTTTATTTAGTTTCTGAGAATGATTTGGTTGCTTATTTAGTAACCTATGACTATCACTAAGTGTTGTATCTTATGATTTTTGATTAATGTATTTTTTTATGTACACTGAGAGCTTGTGCACCGGAGACAAATTCCTTGTGTGTCCAATCACACTTGGCCAATAAAGAATTCTATTCTAATCTATTACAATAATAAAGCTTTCCATGGGAAAGAGTAATTGAAAGACATTGTGTCTGTAGGAGTTAAACAGTCATTGTCCATGCCATTAAAGCATTTCTGATAACTTTTAAAAAGTTCAACACCTATTACCTGAGAAGCAACCAATACTTTCTTATACCAGGATCAAAAAGAAAAGAAAAGAAAAGAAAAGAAAAGAAAAGAAAAGAAAAGAAAAGAAAAAAGAAAAGAAAAATGTGCAGATCAGAGCATAGCCTCAACATAGTGTGTTTGGAATTTTTGGAACTACATCTCCCAGAGCTTCATATTCATTCAGTCTAGGAACTCTGGGATTTGCACCTGAAGGGTGCAGATTGCTGGTGACAACAATACAACAGCACTTTTTCTGTATTTGCCAATATCTGGAAAAAGAGATTGAGAGATTTTGTTTTCTTCAGATTCTTGTTACATAAAACCTCACTCATTTAAATCCTTGCCTCTGTAAGCTCCCTTCTTAATGCTTTCATTTTCATTAGGCACAATGTTCTCCCTAAGTCACAGATCTTTCCCCATCAATTTCCTTTGAGCTCAGTCAGCTCATGCAGCTTTGGTTTTGGTGGCTTGAAATTTGGGTCCAAGTCAATTGCGAAAGGGGAAGCTTCAACAGCACTGCACTCGCACACCATTAAAAAGTCAACTTTGAAAACCAAATGTAACCGCAATTTGTTTTAAAAATAAATTGAACAGAGCTGTGCAGAATCACTTCAAGGGCTGGGGTTTGGGGTTTTTTTTCCCCTTCCAGGCTTGGAGAAGGGAAAAAAAATAACACAGCACCATCAAAGTGCTCATTTGATACAGGTGCAACCAACATTTCAATTCCCACCCTGCCAAAATTCCAGCTGGGGTGATGTCAGCTGTATTAATGAGACATTGGAAAACAGTTGAATGGGAGAAGAGAGAGAAGAGAAAACTGGTATGCATTGCTTGGAGGCTTCAGAAATAGCAGGGGAAGCTCTGCTTGATGAACCCAGCCTCAGGAATGACAGTTAAGTAATACTTTCAAATGTAGATTACCCAAGAGAATATCCTAGGTTCCTTGAGATAACAACCCATGCTGGAAATACGTACATGTGAAATGTCAGGGCACAACATTTCTGCTTGGAAAACAAAGAGGCTTTATTACCTTGGGGATGCAAATTGCTGGAAGATAAGAGTAAAATAAATAAATCAAGCACATTTCTGTATAGTCCTATAGCTGGGAACATCCAGACACAGAATACATATTTGTTCTAACAGGGAAAGAGCACCTGGTATGATTTTTATTGACTGTTTCCTAGTATGATTTGATTGCTTATTGTAACCTATGACTATTATTAAGTATTATACCTGATGATTCTTGACTCTTATTTTATTTATTTATTTGTCAAGCAAATATTAGATAACAGGTATAAGTATAAGCATGGTTATGAATACATGAAATGGATATGGATAAAAAAGAAACAATAGGACAGGGACAGTAGACACGTTGGTCACTTATGCACATCCCCTACAGACCTCTTAGGAAAGGGGTGAGGTCAATAGTAGATAGTCTAAGGTTAAAGTTTTTGGGGTTTGGGGAACAAACCACAGAGTCAGGTAGAATATTCCAGACATTGACCACTCTGTTGCTAAAGTTGTATTTCCTGCAATCAAATTTGGTGTGGTTTACCTTGAGTTTGTATCTAATGTGTGCTCTTGTATTGTTCTGGTTGAAGCTGAAGTAGTCATTGACAGGTAGGACATTGCAGAAGATAATTTTATGTGCTATACTTAGATTGGACTGAAGGCGGCATAGTTCTAGGTTATCTAGGTCTAAAATTTCAAGACTGGTGGCATAAGGTATTCTGCTCGAGGAGTGGAGAACTCTTCTCATGAAATATTTCCTGACTTTCTTGACTGTATTAATATCCATTTTGTAATGCAGATTCCAGACTGATGAGCTGTATTCTCCTTTTTTAGGTACACTGAGAACATTTACACCAAGACAAATTCCTTGTGTGTCCAGTCATACTTGGCCAATAAAGAATTCTATTCTATTCTATTCTATTCTATTCTATTCTGTTCTGTTCTATTCTATTAAGCCCTGGCCTTGGAATGCATTTTTTTCTTTCTTAAAGCAACTATGTCTTACCCCAGGGTTGTGTGGCTGTTCTTCCCACTTGCAATACAGTACAGGGTAAAACTTTTTTGGTTTCAAGAATTGTGAACCAATGCTATGTATGACCCCATGCATGCTCCAAACCCCCTTGAAACAGAGTGGTATCAAAGGAAGGAGGGATATCTGATCCAATCTATTCTGCTTCAACAAATCTTAACCAGGATATTCCTAAGGATGAATTTTCCAATCAGGTTATTGTCAGAAACACAGCAACAGGGAAGATTTGCTTTTTACAACTGAGATCACCAGAGGAAATATTGGTTTAATTCACGTTTAAAGCATTCAGGACTATATTCTGCTCTTATTTCCTATGATACCAAGGCCAGGATCTGGTTGGAACAGACCTGAATTTTTTTTCATAGATATTTTACCAAACTGGATCAAATAGTTGCCTACCCTTTGGGGGGAAAAGCGATTCACAACACTTTAGCAGTAACTGTAAGGGTTGTAGCTGTAGTTGATTTAATAGTTCAACAATGGGGAGTGGCTCAGGTTGCCTACCCCTGAATAGATTGTGCATTGGGTATGGTCCCTTGGGGATTGGCAGGAGCATCTGCATGCAGTGTATATGAAAAAAGAGCAGGCTTTTGATTCAGTGATCATGGCTGCCATTTTGATACCTTCTTCCACAAACTGTCCCTTAAGGCTGGTGAATATCTCCAGTTGTTCGTCTCTGTGGCTCTTGCTCAGTCTATCCAACACCATAGAGTTGTGTACACTCTTTGTGATTACTTATATAAAACAAGACAGGACAGTATAAAAACTTATACCTACTATATACAATGGCTGTGAAGAGAAGAAATATAAGAACATCTGTATTTGCTGTAGAAGTTCATGTTGAATTTAATAATCTTTCTCCCAGATATGTCTAGCGTTGGAACTTTAATCAGTGTGTTGATTTGGTCAACTCTATGTTAATAATGCTAATAAGCTTTTTTTTTTTTGTTCAATCAGTATCGGTATTTGTCATATTATGTCATTCAGTCATAAGTAGAAAGATCCAATTGATCCCCATTCCATCTTTATGGATCCGCCTTCAAATGTTCTTTGGTAGTATTGTTAGAGCGAGAAAGTTTAATCTGCACAACTAGCAAAGGTGGGACAAAGGGGAACTTGGCTTTCCTGAATAAAACCCACCTTGAATAAAGTTCCAACTTCAGCCCACAGTTTTGGATGTCTTACTGCATTTTATCATGGTGTGTATTCATCAAAACTTTAAATATGGAAAATATTAAGATAACTGTCCACATTTACCTGATTGAAAGCACATTTCACTTCAGATAGGATCTGTATTACCAACAAAATAAATATGTATAGGACCTGTTTTAGATTAAGTTATCCTTTTGTCCTTTCTGCTTATTGTTATGTAACAGTTGTGATTGTGAAATGCATAGTGACTATTCCCGACAGAATGATAGAGCATCATATGGCATTTATGATGGTCTGTAAATCATTGTAAACATATGAAAGTCATTTACAGTCCCAATTAAAGTTCTAAACAAATATCTTCATAAATATTTCATCAGCAAATGAAACACCAAACAACTACCCAATGGCTGATGGAGCAGAAAAAAAGCATTTGGTTTAGTTTGCCTTCCCCACACCTTTTTCTTTTAATGAAAATAAGATCATTGATAAAGTTTGAATAAAGGTGGAACAGTTCTGAACTCAAAGGGCTCAATCGATGCTGGAGCTATTGAAACATATCCTACAATCTATTTCTTCTTATGCTTCAACTAAACCAGGAAGTTCAGGTAACATGATCTCAGCTGTGTTCTAGCTTATGTTTCATTATCCAGGTTCCAAATTTCATTTCTCCTTAAGTTAATGTTATGTTAGCAGAAATCTGCCAACATAACATAGTGCTACACTGAATAAACAATGAAATAATAGCTCTCTCATACCTTTCATCTATCGGAATCATTTTGGAAAAAAAAGAGGCCATTGAGGCTTGAAGGAATGGTTAGATCTGAAAAGGTTTATTTGGGGGAGACTATTTGGAGGCAGCTTTGTAAAGAAACAGAAGATGACCCCTTCATGAAACCAACCAATAGTCCATCTAGTTTACAATTCTGTTCCCACAGTGACCACAAGATGGCCATGGAAGACCAGAAGGAAGACATGAGAGTGCTGTGGCATCTTTGTACTCCTGATTTTAAACACCTGGTAATAAGAGGCAGGTTGGTCTGGATTCCATAGAATAGTTAACTGTTCTCACTATTTATACAAATGACTGATGCCAGGTTCATGTCACTGGGGGATATAATTTGGAACTGGAGACCTTTTATTGAAAAGGATCGTTCCCAGTACAGCTGTTCACTACTGTTCAGGATACAAGGATGCTTATGGGCTTTGGAAGTTTATCTTAGGATATGACCGGAATGTATGAGAAGGCATTACTGAGTGAGGTCCCAAATTAAAAGTGCTTAATACCAGCTTTTTGAAATGAGTCAGGACGCTCTGGGAACTAGCAAAGATTGGCTAAACTGTTATGAAATGAATGTAACTTCCAGTATTGCCCCTGTGATAGTTTATACTGATTGATCTTTCCAGGTCATGTTCAAGAATCCAAATGTTTAGCACATTGCATATGTGCTAAACATACATACTGTATGTACATCTCATATAAGTGTATTTGGGAACTTACCTTTTCAGTTAAAAGGTGCTTTGTACTAGGAGACATATTTTTCAAATGCCAAAAATGATTCTGGAAATATTGCTCAGAGGTTTTTGTTGTTTTCTTAAAACTGGGTACAGCAGTTTAGTACAACTTGTCAATTTGGTTTGACTGAAAACTTTCAGATGTAGCTCAGGCACTTAAGAATGTTTTCTGTATTCAAGAATTAGGGCATGGACAGCAGCTGATTGCCCACTGCTAGTGTAAAGATGTATACGACTCTTATATTCTCCAAGTTTCTTCCTCCTGCCTTTTGCAATTAAGGGATGCTTGGTATGGCAATCAAGCGCCCTTTAAGCCAAGCAATTGTATTTTACATAATTGTTAGGAATGAAAGTCACCTAACAATTGGGTTGGAAATATATAAACCAGGATAGTAATTTAATACTGTATCTTTAAGTGAATGCTTTTAAGTGTGATTGGCTAAGGTTCCTCCAACAGAAGGAAGATAGAGCCAGAAACCTGGTTTCTTTCTTCTTGCATTTCCTATTTTGCCAGATTGCCTGATCATCATTCTACTTGGATTGCTTTGAGTCTTACAACAGTTAGCAAACTCCGTTTACTGAACTCTGTTTATGATACTTGACTTCATTTTTGGATTATCCCTGGACTGATACTTATTGCTTTAGCCATGTATGATTTGGACTGTTTGTTGGACTTTGTTTACCCGTTTACTGGAAGTAAAACCTACATTTTACTGTTCAGTGTATCTGTATGCTGGTCGTGTGTTATTCAACATCACTCTCATTATGTTTCCTTGAGTGCACTCATTCTCCTAACGAGGAAAAAATCAACAATAATGATTATTTTTTGCCCCTGGGAACTGCTGATTTCCACCTCACTTGCCTCAAGTGAATTTGATCCTTTAGGACAGGTCTGTCAAACCCTTGGCCCACAGACCAGATGCCCATGCCCGGTTTAGCAAAGGGGAAAAGGTCTCAATAGATCACATGATGTTGCTGTGACAACATGAGTTTGACACCCCTGCTTTAGGAGAATTTCAATCCCTTGAACATCCAGAATAGTTTCTCTCACTTGTATGGATTAAACTGTAGTTTGTTGGCCCTGATCCAAGCTATTACTGTTCCAAAGTCAGATATTTCCATTAAATTGCTTCAAGTGTTTATTTGAATACCTGGAGAACTCAGAGGAGAACTGTCTAAATTATAAGTATGAATATTTTTAATCAAAGTCAATTTTTAAAAATACTTCTGCAAATTCTAGGTGATTCCCTGCTTGGCCAAATTCCCCATTCATCTTTGAATGCTCTGTATTTCACAAAGACCAAGTCTTAAGAGTACACCTGCAATATGAGCTAGAAAATCTCAATGAGCTTTTTGGAATCCATTAACCTCCAGGGAAGGGTTATTCTAATGGTCCCACCCTTCCCATCATTTAGTTGAACTGGATGCCTGCTGGTTCCAATATTATGACAGTATGAATAAGAGGGAGAGAGAGAAGTATATATGCTAGAAAGACCTGCCCTCAGGAATGAAACCAGTTGTTTCAGGAATAGGAAAGCACAGATAGCACAGCAGCAGAGAAATTCTCCCACGGAAGGACATGATTTTAAAAACAATTTTAGTCCAGACTGAATACATTACTGGGAGTGGCTAACCTGTTTCAATGCTGTCCAGATTTTATAAACCTATGTAAAGTTAAGCTGACATGAGCATAGGATAGGATTAGCTTCAGTTCGGTATGCAAGGGTAAATTTTAAACCATTTTCTCAAATTCACCATGCCTGGAGTTTTTTTAGACCCTCAGTTTCAAAGGAGGTTTTTACATGTGGAAAGGACAGGGAATGCTGAAATCAGAACATTCTAAGTATGAGTAGACAAGGGTAGTGATGAGAAACACAAAGCAAGGAGATAGTCCTTGATATGTATCCAGAAAGTCCTTTCTGGGAAGAATGTACTCAGCAAGTTGCCTTTCACATGAGAGCTTCCCTTCACTGGATCAAACAATGATCTGGTTGACTAGTGGAAAACAGCTTCAGCTCCCAACATTCCCAACCATAATGATGAAGAAGAGAAATGTTAGAAGTCATTCAAGTTAGCTGTGTTCATGAGCTGTGTTCAGTCCTAATGTGGACTGGAGGCCATAATGTAGGCTCTGCACGTATATAGCAATAGCACTTAGACTTATATACTGCTTCACAGTGCTTCACAGTCCTCTCTAAGTGGTTTACAGAGTCAGCCTATTGCCCCCAACAATCTGGGTCCTCATTTTACCAACCTTGGAAGGATGGAAGGCTGAGTCAACCTTGAGTCTGATGAGATTTGAATTGCCAAATTGCAGGCAGTCGGCAGTCAGTGGAAGTAGCCTGCAGTACTGTATTCTAACCACTGCACCACCGCGGCTCATACACCCAATACAGAATCTTCTCACTGTGTACAATTGAACATTCTGATTCTGAAGGTGGAATGTTTGGCCATCTGCATCCAAGGCATGTGATAGACCATTTAACTTCAGGAAGATTGATGTCTATGTGCTAGAAAATGTGAGTATGGAATCTAAGAATATATTCCAGCATGGATTTTGCACTGAGCCTTGGGAAAATCTACCCTCCAGGGTGCTAACAGCTCATTAATATATGTGTGTGTGTGTGTGTGTGTGCAGGGTTGATTACACATTTCATCTGTCTTGAAGTGTACGTGAAATGCAAGTGATTTAAACTCACAACCACACCATCTTCT
Organism: Laticauda laticaudata; assembly: GCA_004320025.1. Classification (NCBI taxonomy): domain Eukaryota; kingdom Metazoa; phylum Chordata; class Lepidosauria; order Squamata; family Elapidae; genus Laticauda; species Laticauda laticaudata. Next base: position 10,385 of record BHFT01050986.1, read on the forward strand.
TGCCAAGCAAATAAATACATTCCAGCATTTATTTTTAAAGACATGATAGATGAAACCACAATGTTGTCCAAACCGCAGGTTCTGAGAGGAAAGCTTTACACTCGGGCCTAAAGCTTTCTATCAGTTTGATCTCTGCATCTATCCTAATTATTTTTATTGTGCAGTTTGTTCTTCAGATTTCTTAGGCTCAGCCAAAACATTGTGCTAGGATTATAAAAAGAGGAGTTAATAAGCATATAGCAAACGCTAATGTTTCTCCTGAGGATGAGTAAATAGCAAGAACTTTTTCTGAAAATAAGCACTGCCTCATTTAGAACCAGATTCTGCAATGAGCTTCTCATTATTTCCTTATGTCCATTCACCATTCTTGCCTTTTACCACCCAATGGCTTCCCACTCTTACATTCTGTTTGAAGTCACCCTTGCATTATCTTCCTGGACAATCATTATCTGGAACATTTAGAAACCAAATGTCATCTTTGATTCTTCTAACAGAGACAAGGTTTTCTAAAAATGTTTTGGCACTTTTAAAAAAAAAAAAATGTTCTGCCAGAGATTTCAGCAGCCTTTCAAAGCCAAAGGGAGAGAAGCATAAATTATGTGAAATTTATGTAATTTTTCTTGAAAGAATGTCTTCGAAAGCCAGGAATGACCAGTATTTAATAATTGAAAAATATATCAGGTAATTGTTATTGCAAATTGTTTTATACATAGACACACACGCACACATACGCATACAGAGAACGAGTTGCATAATGTGGAACCTGCTAGATTTCAAAATGGCATATGTAGGATTTGGGAGCATACATTGCTGAATGCACAATTAATACAATCTCATTAAAGTTATAGTGGCTTATGACAATGACCTACAAACCAGTACAGATAGTCCTCAACTTATGACCACAAATTAGCTGAATTTCTTTGTTACTAAGCGAGACATTTGGTCACTGAATTTTGCCCCATTTTATGACATTTCTTGCCCCTGGTTGTTAAGTGAATCACTGCAGCTGTTAAGTTAGTAACCCAGTTGTAAAGTGAATTTGGTTTCCCTATTCACTTTGCTTGTCAGGTCACCAAAGGTGATCACATGACCCCAGGACACTACAATCGTCATAAATATGAGTCATTTGCCAAGGGTCCAAATTTTGATCACATGACCATGGAGGATGCTGCAATGGTCATAAGTGTGAAAATGGTCATAAGTCACTTTTTTCAGTGGTCTTTGTTAGGAATATAAGTCACTTAACAAGTATTTGGGTTAGAAATATATAAACCAAGATAGACATTTTAATACTGTCTCTTTAAGGGAATGCAAGAGCATGCAGTTGGCTGTGGTTTCTCAAATGGCCATAAGATGGAGCCAGAAACCTGTTTAGTTTTAGTTTTAGTCTGAGTTTTAGTTTAGTTTTAGTCTGAGTCTCAGAAGAGAGTGTGAGTGTATCTTTATTTCCTTCTGTTGGAAAGTATTGCCATTGCTCCATTTTTCCTAATTGACTGATATTTCTGGATTTAATGTAAGTCTGATACTTAACTGTTTTTGACACTGGACTTGGTTACTGATATCCCTGGATTGAAAAACTGACTGATTAACCTGTGAATGACTTTTGGACTGCCTCTTTTGGACTTTGCTTAAACCTTTCTGGAAGTAAAAACCTACATTTACTGTACAGTGTATCTGTGTACTGTGTGTGTATTATTCCAACACTACTCTCTATACGTCTCCCTGTATGCACTCATTCTCCTAATGAGGAATTACCTCAACACTCTTGTCACTTCAAACAGTCACTAAATGAACTGTTGTACATTGAGGACTACTTGTATGTTCCCAGTTTATATGTTTCTACAACTGAAACTTTAATCTTATTTATAAAACTCTTCATCTTCATAACATCACCCATGCTTCCAGGTTTAGAACATGCATAACGATGTCCCAAAGCGGTGGTGGGATTCAAATTTTTTTACTACCGGTTCCATGGTGGCTTGGTGGGCGTGGTGTGACTTGGTGCGCATGGCAGGGGGAGGATACTGCAAAATCCCCATTCGCTCCCCATTCCTGGGGGAAGGTTACTGTAAAATCACCATTCTCTCCCCACTCCACTAACCTGCTTTCCAGCTCTGTTCTCCTGTGCAGGGCAACAAAAGAAGACCCAGCTGATCAACTGGGACTCGGGAGGCAGATAATAGATGGGGCGGGGCCAGTCAGAGGTGGTATTTGCTCAAAAATTCCACTACAGTTTCTCTAGAACTGGTCAGAACTTGCTGAATACCATTTCTGTCCCAAAGGTGTTTTTTTTTCAAGAGGCAACTGAACTTTTTTTTTTCCAGAGAACTTTCTTGGATGAGAAGTGAAACATCTTCAAAGAAAAACCAGAAAGTCCAGTTGCCTCTGGGATAACCATGACCTGGATGCTTGAGAAACTCCATAGACATGCACATAGATGGAAAAGGAGAACCCAGGAACTGGTTTTTATCTCTCTCTCTATAGGATCCTCACAAATAGTTTTAAAACAACAGAATAAACACAATTAGAACTCTAGGTGTATGCCATTATATTTCATTCCCATCTGCAAAAAGGTCAATGATACATATTCCTTGAATTATGCTGTTTAGAAGTAAGCATATGGAAACAATAAACAGCAAGATCATTAGCAGACACATTTCCATAATGCATGCATGCTTCTCTCCAATTTTCCATGTAGAATGGAGCTCAAATTCATGTCATTTTCCTGGGATCCAGCTTTTGCCTAATTTTCCATTTTCATACTTGTTGAGAACCATAAAATTTTAAGCAACACCTCACAATTATATGTGTGGAAGAACTAAAAATAGCATAGATTTCTGAGTGTCAACATTTCAATGAAACCAACAGGACTTCTCCCAATGACATTACAGGCAGCCATAGGAACTATGCTGTCTACATAGTTCAGAACGACTGTCAGCTGCTTCAAATTGCTTATGTAAATAAGATTTTGATAAACTTATTGACACATCTGGAACAACCATAGTGCTCAGAGCACTACCAGATGAAAGATTGATTCCAGTGACTCCTGTTATTTTTAAAGAACTCAGCAGATTTATTAATCAAATTAGTAGAGTTGCCCATTTCACCAAAAGAGATTCTGGGCAGCGCACCATAACCAGATAAAAACCACAAATGTAAAAACAACAGTTATTTAAAAAAAATAGAAATCTACATTCGGACATAAATAGCATAAAAAAAAAACCTTACAAACCCCTAAGGGAAGGGAAGATAAAAATGGCCACATCAGAAGCTAAAGTTGTTGCTCCGATGAGTTAACATTAACATAGCTAAAGAATACGTTGGCTGGAAACTGAATTCTCCAACCTTGTCTGAATCCTTCTGAATTTGAAAGATTTGAAAAGTATAGTTCAGATTGTGTAGCAGACTCTGACTGATAAACTAATGTAAGAAGAGGAATTTGCAGTCCTGTAATGTTGTTACACTACAACTTCCAGCATTGTCCACTTCCAAATTTATATTTATTTTATAAGCAAAATTAACAGGCAGAAATAAAACAATTTGAGTGAAAATACATTTTTGTATAATAATATACTGAAAAAAGAAAAAGAAGAGGAAAAAATGTAGTCCATATTATGAATTCTAACAAACAATATTAATATATAGCAGCTTAGCCTTTTAACACGTTATTAAATCTCGGCGATATATCAACAACATAGGGTAATTTTCTTAGCTGAGCCTCAGGTCTGATAGAGCCAAAGTTCTTCATAATATGTAAGAATTCCTGTTTCTGAAAAGTTATCAGCAATTATATACTTCCCCCAGATTGTGTTAACCTGGAACCCAAAGTAAACCATAAGGAAACATGAACATGTGAGTCAAAGAGCACTCTAGTTTCTTTCAAAGCCAATGCAGAAGGGCTTATAGTCCATCTTTTTCTTTCTTTCTTTCTTTTTTTGTATTTTCCATGTTGACTTTGATAGCTGTCCTCAACAACATCTGGAAGACCACACAAGTACCATCACTTTAAAGCATGAGTAGCCTAAGGCTGATTTATTTTTTTGTTTTGTTCTGGCATCCCGTTTTACTCAGCTTCTCAACATCATTTTTAATCCCACACAGTTCCAGACATCTTTCTTAAAGCACCTTTTTATTGTTCTCTCAAATACTCTGGCCACCTAATGAGAAGAAAGGACTCACTGGAGAAGAGCCTAATGCTGGGAAAGATTGAAGGCAATAGAAGAAGGGGAAGGCAGAGAATGAGGTGTCTGGATGGAGTCACTGAAGCAGTAGGTGTGAGCTTAAATGGACTGGGGGGGGGCGATGGTAGAGGACAGGAAGGCCTGGAGGTATGTTGTCCATGGGGGTCATGATGGGTCAGACACAACTTCGCAACTAACAACAACAACATTGCTTTCTCACTGAATATTCCTCTAATCATCATTGTAAAAATCCTATTTTCAGTTCAATTTTAGTTGTATGAGGGGGGACAGGGGTTATGGCCATCATTTTTTGATGTGATCACCTTCATTGCATTGCTGTTATCAGCTAGGACAATACTAGGCTAGATGGTGATCGATCCAAGTTTCTAATTTATCCAAATTGTGAGCTAATTTATATCTTATAATAATAATAATAATAATAATAATAATAATAATAATAATAATAATAAAAACAAGGAGAGGTTTCAAAGTCTTTCTCTTTGATACAAAAAACCTCCACACATGGAAAGCTATTGTGCTGAAGAGAATGCTAGAAATGTTACACCTGGACACTTTGGGGAGAAAACCCCTGAGGTTGGTGTGGCAGGAGTTGTTGATGTCCAATGAATCTCTCCAACTGATGCCCTAATCAAATTATGAGCCTCGAGCCAAGCCAGGGATGCTTTGCGAGTTGACACTCTGCCTAACTGACTTGCAAGCGAAATCTCTCAAGCTTACGAAAATTTGTCCAGTTGCCATGATTCAACCTTCAGACACCTATGTCTGGATGACTGAGATTTTTCATCGACAGAATACTAGAAACTCTTTTCAATGGCAAAGTTGCAGGTCATACAATAGAAGTAGCTGCCATCATTAAGAACCTGTGAAACCAATGGGAATCAAGGAATACAAATCCTGGAAGTGAATTTTGGGTTTAATTTTTTTTTTAATTTATATTGATAAGTTACCCTTTTGGTAAGAAAAAAATCAGCAAATTTCTTGTTCCAGGTGTTGTTCCCCTGAGAGATCATCACATAGGAGTTTCACAAACTCCCCAAAGTGTTCAGGCAGTGGGTTCCTGGATATTGAGGAATATCAGGAGGGTTGTATGTTGCCCACAATAATAATAATCCCTTTCTTAGTCAACACAGCAAAGAGAAATGCCAGCTCACACAGGATGCCCATTGGTTGGTGGGAAAACCAGTTCTCAAAGTCCTGCATAAATAATTTATTTCCTGAAATTGCCATTCTGAACTTTCCTTGACCACATGGACAAAACTTTCTGTACTCAGGGCAGTCTGCTATTAAATTATCACTTCTATGGATTTAACCACGTGGATGCCTCAACCTTTCCCTCCTTAACATCCTCTGGATGTGTTGTGATCAATACCGTCCAAGAATGCTGAGCTCTGGGAGTTATCCCAAAACATCTGGATAGCTCAAGATTGGGAAAACCTGGTATGCAGACAGCTCATTCCATGAGATCCTTGTAATAAAACAGCATTCACCCAGTTCACGGACTCCAGCCATGTGCCATTTAGAAACATGCCCTCCAGTTTTCCTTTCTGCTCCACAACCCAGCCAGCTGTCTTCCCTTATCTCCAAAAGTGTCTTTCTGTGATCAATCTAGTCTTGTCCTCAGTGCTTTGCATTTTGTTTTTCTTGTGGCTTTTAAATATAATAAATGCTCATTGAAGTTTATTTTTAGGCCACCGGTTTATTTTCATGTGGCAAATTAAATGCAGCCATATATATAAAACCTCTTCTTTTTCTGTGATGAAGGGCCAGCCATCCTCCCCTCAACCATTATCTCTCCTTCCTGCCATCCTTAAAGGTTGTTTCATGAAAAGGCTATAAAAATGTCAGCAAAGGGCAAACTGCTATTGCTGTGGCTGCGGGTGGCATCAAGGTTTTAATTAACCAATCAGTTGTGAAAGATTCAGCTAGTGCAGTTTTATAGCCCTTCCAGTCTCTTCTCTTACTGTTGTGTTTATTAAAACCTGAGAAGTATATGGCTTTTTTCACATTGTATGGAAGAGGGAGAGAGGGAGGAAGATTATATTTACAGAAAACTCCATGTTGGTGTTATAATATCATCCTTACAAATGGATGACCTTAGAAAAAGAGGTTGAGCTAAATGGCACACTTATTTATGACCTCTTGTTTTGTGCTGTGCTGAATGGGAGAAAAGGAAAAGTAACTCAGTTTCAACAGAAAAGGAAAAGTATTTGGAAAACTGCTGACCCCAAATTAAAATCTTATACAGTCATTAGATGGCAGCAAAGATTGAACATTAATTGTATCTCCTTGTTGTCACCTATTAGTCATCCAAATGTTTACAAATCAGACTTGGTAGCTCTGAATTTACACTGATATCATAGAAAGACTGGTGAATAGATGAATCTTTTAATTTAATTATACAAAATATTTTTTAATATAAAATTATTGAAAACTTAAAAATAAGTAAAAATTAAAACACTAGAGGAAGAAGGAAAAAAGAAAAAGGAAGAAATAAAGACAAAAACTAAAGTGCAAAGAGGAAAAAAAGAAAAGAAAAATTATAGAAAAAAGAAAAAAATATTAAAAAGTAGCTTCCAATCTTTTTTAGAGCAATTATGATTTTAATTGTAGCCTTATCTTTTTTTTTAAGTTTCACAATGATTCTCTTCTTTCTATAATTTATTCTATCCTATCTATCCATCAAATTCATAGGTCATAAGTTCATTTTTACTGTTTTATGGAAATAATCCCTTATGGGTTTCCAGTCAACAATAAATGTAGATACTATATTTTCTGTAATTAAATTAATCAGTTTGTCTATCTCAACAAGTTCATTCATCTTCACCAACCATCCCTCCATTGTATGTATGTGAAACATTTTAGGTATTGCCAAACCTTTCCATCTTTATGTGTACAATAATTTTGCCACGATTACCATATATAAATACATTTTTCATGTTTTCTTTCCAATTGTTTATCCATCAGTCCCAAGAGGAAAAGTACTGGTTTCAGTTGTATATTAAACTTGTATCACATTTATTGTTCATTTGCATTAAAAAGTTATGCTAATATAACAGATATGTCACAGATCTTGTTAAAAAACTAAGAATGATTGCAAATTCTTTATGGAGTGGGAAATCAGGACAGCTTCTCTCGATGTGTGAAATGTTTCTTATCAATTGAAATAAATGCACGTTTTAACGTTTCCCATAAATTGTCCTTTCATTGAAATAAAATTGTAGATCATATTTCAGACTCTAGTCTAGAGCAGTTCAAACTTGAAGTTCAAACATCTTCAAGCTGCCAAAGTTGGGAACACTGATACAGACCAACAAAATACTTTTCTTAAAACACATGATATCCCACCTAGGTCACGGCTCATGATCCCTCCCCCTCCACACCCAGTTAACTGACTCCCAGCTTTTCTCTCAGATTATCACTCCTTTGCCTTCTTTGTTCAGCTCCACATTGTTTCCATATACCTTTCCAATTCTGTCTGCAAGGCTACTAATCAAAAAAGGATGAAGCAAGGAACACTGACTATTTGATGACTTGCCCAGCATATTAAAAAATACGAGTTTGACATCTTGCAGCATGTTGAACAATTCTTTTGCAAATTACAGCATGGCTAAATACAATTAAGCTCATTTCATCGTACACAATAACTGTTTAACATATGTGGCAGAGTTTAGTGCTCAGATCATGACGTTGGACAGTTCTTCCTTTTAAACAGCTGTGACTCTGTAGTCATATTTAATGTTCTGAGGTCTCATTAGATTTCCTAAGATAAACAGGGATAAAACAGATTTTTATTTTATTAGTACGACAGAGAAACAACTTCCCCTATCCTCAAACAAAGCCACTCCAGGATATTGTCAAGGAAAGGGGTGTCTGAGGAATGGTGCTCCTTTTTTCTCATTAGCTAAGTAGAAATCACAGGATATGTTCAGAATACTAGTTTTTAATTCTGCTGAGCCATTTGATTAGATTACTATTATGTGTCCTACAGTACATAGAAAAGCACTTAGAAATTCCAGCCAGTCCAGATGCAGGAATAAAATTCAGCAATGTACTTTGTAGATCATATGTAGACCTGTGATGTTTCCACATAACAGATACTGTGAAGATGGGTGGATTTGGGCCCATATATTGTTAGTCAGTTGACCTTGTGTCTCTGTGAGGCCATATTATGGGCCCTGAGCAGCTCAATTCATCTTCTTCTAACTTTAAACTGCAATAATTGCAACATTGCATTTCCATTGTGGCTTAGGGGAAGACCAGGTTCCTTTAGGTAGAAACTCCTGCCAATCTATACCTCCTAAATTCTTACATCTACCATTTCCACACAGCTGATATAAAAACCCTCATAACCTTTATCCTTAAGGGCAGGTTTGCAGCTAGTAGTGTTTTTTTTAAACACCTTTTATTTTGTGAAAATTAATATGGCATAGGCAATAGCCAGGCAGAAAGGAAGGTGCTACATATCTTTGCTGGCCAGTGGAAAGAATTCTAGTTGGCTCAGCCTCAGTTTGGTTATATTGAGGTTGGCTTCCTAAAGTGAGGACATTGTCTGGATACATGAAAGTACCCTTCAATTCTCAGAATATTAAGCCAGGATTTTCTGCCTTCTGCACAGAGGTAGATTTGAAGCTGTACAGGTGCAGATAGATAACTCAACAAGATGCCCATAACAAATTACATTTATTGGTTCATCAGGTATCCTCATAACTCATGTTTGTGATGATGTTCTTCTTTTATGACCAATCCTTTGCATATCTGCCTTGTAATAAAAGATGGTTATCTCCTAACCCATCTCGTAGCGATAGAAAGCAGCTCCGATGAGTTAGGGAGTTCAGGCAAAAGTGAGGAAAACTTCCTCCAACCCTTCAAGGATCAATTTAGTGACCAATCGGGATTACAGATGTGGTCACATGATATGGGCTACATTTCCCAGGATACCTTTCACTACACTTACCATGATGCATTCCCTTACGGGAACCCTTGATTAGGCCATGAGGTTGTCATGCATATAGTGCACAACATTGTATGCATGATCTTGATACTTAGTGTCATGCCTTGTGGACTATTGTTCACAATAGCATGTATAAAAAAAAAAACAGCTCAAAATTCCTAAGTAACTATCCAATTCTAATAGACTGGCTGGGATAATAAACTATCCAACTCTCCAATAGACTGGCTGGGACAGCACACAGGACAATAGCAGCTGAGTAATTCTGTGGATTGAAGACAATCATCTGGAGATTGCCCTGGCTAAGAAAGGTTGCATTACATCAAATACTCTGGATTCTGTTTCAAGGCACAATTCAAGGTGTTGGCTTTCACCTAAAAGTCATTATGGATTGGGATCAGAATATGTAAAAAACTCACTTCTTCCTATAGAATCTGTTTATCACTGAGCAATACAACTGAGCCTGGAAGAAAATAATAATCTACTCATAGTCTGTTACAAAACCAAAGGAGGCATTATTGTTTTAAAAAAATGCAGAACCTGAATGTAGAGAGCAAATATCAGTTAAATTGAAAAGTAGAAAGCTATTTAGACACTATACTCCCTGAATGCCATTATCCTACTATTTCCCAATGAAATAGTCATTATTTGTTTACTATTTGTGGCCTAATTATATATGTTTAAATGTGTTTAAAGTATTGGATATCTTACTCAAGAGAGAAGTTCAGAAATTAGAAGGGATAGGATAGGATGGGATGGGATGGAGTGAAGTGGGGTAGGGTGGGGTGGGGTAGGAGAGGACAGGCAGAACAGGAAGGCAACTCAAAGCTGCTGACAGAGTTATGTTGGGACATGAAACTTAAAAAGCGAGAATACAGGAAACCTCAACATAGTGAAAAATGAAATGAAATTACCATAAGTTGACATATAATGCATGAACAAATTGAAATGGATTGGGGTTGGACCCTTTCAATCAGAATACAACATATTTTTAATGCTTAGGTCATGAAAAGCAAAGTAGAAAACTGTTTTTTGTTGTTGTTGTTTTTAGGAAGCATACACCAAGCTGTACTGCTTGTGACTGGAAACTAGAATGCCAATGTTGGAAATATTAAGGAGGAGAATGAAATTGAATTGGATAGCTTAGGAAATGAAATTAAGAGGAGTATGACTTATCAACCTTTGCTACTCAAACTATGTTTTCATAGCTAATACTGTCTCCAAACAACCAAAGGAACTTCTGTATACAAGGACATCACCAGATGGACTACATAGAAATCACATTGACCATATTATTGCCAAAAGGAGCAAATTATAACATCAAAGACATGGCCAGATGCTGAGAGTGGAATAGATCATGAACTTCTCATGTGCAAGTTCCAAATTGTGCTAAAGAAGAGGAACACTAACCAGATTCCACAACATGATCTTGAGCATATACCAACCATATTCAAGGAGAACATCAGGAATTGTCTTGAAGTCCTCAACCTTATTGATAGAGAACTAGAGGAACTTAAAGAAATGGTTAAAGAAGAATGTGAAAACAGCCTGCTAAAAATGAAGAAAGAGAAGAAAGCAAATTGGATGTCAGAACGTATCATGGAAATGTCCAAGAAAAGAAGCAAAGCCAAAGCCAAGCAAGACAAAAATCTCAGAAAGGAATTTAATAGAGTTTCAGATAATTGTTTAAGAGACAAGAAGCTGTATTCTAACAACATATGTAAAGACATTGAAGATGGAAACTGACATGGAAAAACTAGAAAAGGTCTCAAAATGACATCTAAACTCAGAAGGAGAAATTCAAATCAGCTGTGTTAAAGATACCAATGGACAGACAGTAACCAAGTCAAAGGCCAAAGAAGGATGGTAAATTGAAATACTGTGCAGCAGAGATATCAACATCCAAGATCTCCTAAAAGATATTGCCTACTTACAAGTATTACATATTCAAATTAGGTTTGCTCTCTGAAAAGAGTATTACTTATCTTTGTTGCTTTGAGTTATGTATATAAAAACAAATGAAGAAAAAAAATGTATAAAAATTATTTTTCCTACTTCACACAGATGATTCCAGCTATTCCTTGCTATACATGTATGTCAGTCAATGTGACATGTCAGCAATATTTGCAGATCCAGTGGAAAACAGTGAGCTTGCGTGACACTTTCCAGCTGTGGTAACTGATTTGAACATTCGAATAAATGGAAGGAAAGTTTTGTATTACCCATGCCTTAATCTGTGTCTCTCCCTGCACTGGAGGGTTAAAGGGCATTGATGAACAAAACAGAAGATTGTTGTGCAAGAGTAAACTTCCCAAAATTTGGCTAGGATTCTTATATAAAATTACTTTAGAATGTTTATGGGAGGAAAAGTTTCTTCCTTCCCCCATGTTCCTCATACATCTCTCAGGAGGGCCTCTCAACCTTTCCGAGATGCCTTTTGAAGTTTGTGGTAGGAAGGAAGAGTGGGAAATTTTCCACCCCCTAAGCTCTTAATTTAATTTCTCATAGGGTCCAAGCTAGGGATGACTGGTATATCCATTCTGGTTTCCTTCTGTTTTCCATTTTTATAAATTGGTGAGATTCAATTTATCCAACTTTCACATAAAAATGCCACTGCACTTCAGACTGAATTCCGTATCTATACCTCTAACATAGGCATTTGCTTAAGGCCGTGTCACACTGCCCAACGGATGCAAAAAGGACACAACGGAAGAGAAAAATGTTGCATCCATTGTTTCCAGTTGCTCAAAAAGGGCAAAAATTGCATATTGGAGCGGATAAACACGGACGCGGGGAGGACGCAAGGGTGGATGAAAGCGGATGAGGAACGGAAAGCCAGCGGAATGGGAGTGGATGCAGGGCTTCGGGGGGGTCCAGAAAGCGGAACGCCGGAACGGAAAAAAACGGACGCAGAACGGATGCACAGTGGATGAAGCGGATGCACAGCAGAAAGCCGTAAGCGGATGCACAGCGAAGCAGAACGGATATTCAGCGTTAATTATGGCGAATGCGGGGGGGTTAATGCATTGCGCAAGCCCTGCCCGGATATAGAATGGGAGTAGCAGACTCGTCACGTGGCCACGCATTCCGAGGAAAGACCTCCTGCTTCAATACCCGAGTTCGCGTAGACATGTACTGGTGCATTCCAGCTTTCTGCCAAGCACTAGCTGCCAGCCTTGCTGCCAGCCTACTACTGCCTGCAGAGCCTGTCTCCCAGCCTTGCCTCCAGCCCTCCTGGGCAAGCCTCTTTCGTGCTGCCAGCGTTGCTGGGCAGCCTGCCTTTCCAGCCTCTCCTGCCAGCCCTTGCTGCTCAGCCTGCCTTCGCAGCCTGCCTTCCAGCCTCCCTGCACAGCCTCCAGTGGGCAGCCTCCCTTCCAAGCCTTGCTGGGCAGCCTGCCTTCCAGCCTCCTGCCAGCACAGTCTGTGCTGCGCAGCCTTGTGGCTGCCTTCCTGCCAGCTTTCCTGACAGGCCTTCTACAGGCTTCCTGAACAGGCTTCCCCTACAGGCTTCCTCGCTCCTAGGCTTCCTGCAGCCTTGGTGGGCCAAGCCTTCCTGCCAGCCTTCCTGCCAGCCACTTGGTGCCTGCCAGCCTTCTGGAAGCTTCCTGCCAGCCAGCAACCCCACAGAGAGTGGGGAAGAAGCGCAGCCTCCAGGCAAACCTGCCGCACATCCGCTGGTCAAAGAGGGACAGGGCCACCTCTCCCTGCCCCCTGGCCGCTGACTCATCTTCTGCTGGGGCATTCTATATCGGGCTTGGGCTTGCTATTCATTAATTGCTGGAGCTTCTTGCTCTAAGCTGCTCCTGGCGAGTGGTTGCTTTCTGCTGCGTACTGTTCTGCTGAAGCTGCTCCTGGTCCTCGCTGGTCTCCTGCTGGTCCTGCTAATTCTGCTCGTGCTGCCTCTGCTGCTCGTGCTCCTGGTCCATGCCTGTGCTGCTTGTCGCTCTGACGTGGCTCCTGGTCTTTGCTGACCCTGCATGCCTTGGTGCTCTTACTCTGCTGCTGATGATCCCTGGTCTTGCTGGCTGCTTGCTGCTGGCTGATCTGCTAGCTGATTATGATCCTGCTGCCTGATTATGCCTGATGATGCGTAGATGCTGATTATGATCCTGCACGGTGAATGCTGGCATGCTGCTGCTAGTTCCTGCTGGATTAGGTGTGGAGGAAGAGCAGCCCTTACCACTGGGATAGGCCGGCTCTCTGATCGAGGGCCCTATCTCGTCTCCTGCCAAAGGGAGGAAGAGGCGTAGTGCAGGGACGGGAAGAGGAGGCAATACTCCATTGAGGAGGAAACGAGGAGAGGGTCCTGGAGTGGCTGAGAGAGTTAACAGACTATCTGTGGCGGAAAGGTCATGCGACAACAAGGGAAGCCAAGGCTGCTTGGAGAGAGAGGGTGGAGAGTCTGAGCTACACAATCTTGATGTGCCCTCGGCTGGTGGAAGAGCATGCACATACCTGGTACAGGAAGCTGCACCTCAAAAAATCTGCCAGGCCAGCGGTTTAAGCTGAACGGACCAGGAGAGAACTATGTTAATGGCCAAGTGCAGCTTCCTGGAAGGGGAGGTCCACCACCGAGGAGCACCAGGAGCCATACTGTTACCCTCTTCTCTCCAATTCGGCAAGCCTGCTGCGACCCAGTCCTCTTCCAGCCGAGAGTGCAGTCCCTGTCCGCAGCCAGGTTTTCTGTGGAGCGTGCCACGGCGGAAGAATCCCGCGGCAGGTGTGGAGAAGCGTGGTGGAGGAGCGATGAAGGACTACTGGTGCGGTGGGAAGGATGAGACATTGAACTCCAAACGCTGCTGAAGACCGCCTCCACTCCACACCTCTGCCTCCACAGTAAGGCAGAGAGCCAACACGGCAGAGGGGGCACAGCCAAAGGTCACTGGATGGAGGTCAGGGAGCACCATCCGCACCAGCATAGGTCTCCTCTCTCAGCTGGTCCCCATTGAATCCTTCCTCCTCCAACGCGCAAGCCCTTCCTCACAATTTAGCGTCAACCAAGACCCCAAAGCAGATGGCGGATCCGCAGTAACCAGGTGGTGAAGGAGAGGATCATGCAACTGCTTAACAACCCTCCAGACACGCCAAGGCACCTGCTCACCACCAGTCCAGGTCTGCTTCCCTCCAACCCCAGTGATGTCGCCTCCCATAACCAAGGCTTCCCAACAGCCCCTCACTACAGGGCTAATCAGCTACCTCGGAGTCCAGCAGCACAGACACACTTCACATACAGGCACAGCATCGGGCGACACCCACGACAGCGATGCCAGCCAACGTCAATGAATGCAACCGGCCGCCAGTCCCTCACCACTGCGCTGCAGAGAAAGACAGCCCCCACTGAAACTACTCTGTCTCCAGTCCACATGCCTAAGCCGCGGCCTCAAGTACATCTGTCCTCAGTACTGGGGGACACCATCCATGGCATAGTAGAGTAAGTGGACTCTCAGCATCGCAGGTGAGCCAGCTTCTCCGAGGACCTTCCTCAACACACCGTCCTGTTGTCCTCATTCGGGCCCAGGTCACTCCAGCAACGACTCAGACCAGCACTGCAGCAAGGCACTCCACTCCACAGCACCTGCACTCTACACACCTTAGACTGGGGCAAGGCACACTTCTGAGTGACCAATGAAGGAGTGCCAGATGACGTGGCTGCGCTGGATATTGTGGTGGACTTTATTTGGACATTTGGCTTGGGTCATTTTGGCTTTTTAGCAGTTTGTTATTAATCAAGTTTATCTTTGTTTCACACACTTGCTTCATGTAATTTTTTTCTATAGAAATCTGGGTGGAAACTTTTTTAGAAATGGTTTAGCGCTTGTGCATGTTGTGGAGTGGATTAAGATAGCTGTGGGATCGTGGCAGAGAGTGACCTGTGAGATGGGCAGGGATAGGACCTGCTGGGAGGGTAATTGAGTTTGGTTGGAATAGATAAACCTCCAAGTGCCAAGCAATAGTGGTTGACTGGATGGTCTCATCCTCCCAAGTTTGCCAAACCCTAATGGCCCTTCATTATCAATTACAATGTACGAGCATTGATCCACACATTTGTGAACCAATACAATACACAACTCCTTTATTCTAAACACGCCCTGTTTCATGTACGGCCACAAACATACATGGCCCATGCTCATCCATTGTGTGATGAGAAGGCTGAAGGAAGCATCCTTTAAGCATCGTATCGCATCCTGTCTTGCCTACTCCACCGCTCCAAGCTGGGTGAGTTGGCAGTCATGTGTTTCAGGGAGGTCTGCGCTGCTTCTTTTCGCGCTCATGTGAGGCTCTGTTGGGCCTTGCCACACCCTTCAGTGTCTAATAGGTTTCGCGCCTTGGCCTCCATTCCCCCAGGCTCCATGTCCCCATTGCCTTGCTGAGGTCCACAAGCCTGTTCTGCAAGACCGGGTAGCGGGTGCGCATGAGATTGTGCAGGATGCAGCAAGCTTCCACGATCCTCCTCATGGTCCTCTGGCCGATGCTGCATGTTGGCTATAAGGCACCTGGAACCTGTTGGCCAGGATGCCAAAGGCGTTCTCACACCACTCCGTCTTGCCTGGACAGCCTGCAGTTAAAGATCCTCTCCTTCAACGGGGTGAGGTATTTGGAGGTGTAGGCTTCATGAGGTAGGTTGTTTAGGGAGAAGCGTCTCATCCCCACACGATGAAGTTAGGAGCACATCTTGCGTGTCATTGGGCAGCGGCTCTGGAATCTGGGAAGCCCAAACATGAGGTTGCTTTCCAGCCACCTCCTTGAGGTCACTGGCATTGTATACCTGGGCATCTGAAGATGAGCCGTTGCTGAAGCATCGACTGTACATGAATCTTTAGTCAGCATTCGACCATAGGCGAAGAGGATGATGCTGAAGAAGCCCTTGGAGTTGAAATAAAGTGGAGCCTGAGTTGGGTTTGAGCTTTGCAGGGCCACGGTGCTTCCCATCTATGGCTTCCAACCGGTGTGGGGAAGTTCCTTATCTGATACCACTGCTCTGCAACATTCTTTCCATCCTTCTTCAGTGGAGGGGTACTGGAGGAGCTCCTCTTGTATTCTTCGATGATGGCCTGCACCACTTCTCTGACACAAAGCTGATGGTGCTGGGTGGCACCCTCCAGCTGTGGGCTGCATGCTCCTGTAGGTGGTCCTGAGACCAGGTGTCGCAGAGTGAGTGTCACCTTGAGCCAGGTTCCAGGCTGGTCGGGAAGTTGGTGTTTGTCTTTGTCAACCTGGGTCAGGCACTACAAAAGTTCATCAAACATGGCTGGAGGCATATTCATGAAGTTCTGGGAACGCCCAAGGGTCTTCAGCTCCTGAGCTCCACATCAGCTTGTCGTAAAGAACGTACTGTGCTCTTCTGGCGAACCATCTTTGGAGGCAGACTTTTTTTTTGGGTGCCTCCTTTTCTTCCCCCGTAGAAGCTGCTCACAGAGACATAGATGTTGCAGTGTTGCAGAAGGATGTTTGGCTGCCGAAAAGGATTTTGTCAGTTGCAATCCACGGTGGACATGACTGGATGCTGTGGAATAGCAAGAGTCAGATGAAGGCTGCAGAGGTCTGCAGACAGCTGGGCTGCTGTCTGAAAGTGAGATGCCAGACGAGTTGCTGGCCCCTTTTATAGGAAGTATAGGTGTCCCTTTGCATCCTCTAGGCATCCTCTAGGCATCCTCTAGGCATCCTCTATGCATCCTTAATATCCGAGATAGGTCCCCTCTGCGAACGTTTTTTTCCGTTTTTAAACGCTTTGTTTCCGCTTGACATCCGTTTCTGCATCTGTTCTGCATCTGTTCTGCATCCGTTCCGCTTCCTCCCTGCATCCAGGCGGATGCGAGTTGCGCGGATGCGCAGCGCACGCCTGCGGATAATTGGCGAATGCGTAGCAGATGCATAGCGGATACGTAGCGGATGCAGAATTGGACGAATTGGATTCATTTTCCATGCAAAAAGTTTTGAGCAGCCCAAAACTTTTTGGATGCGGTGAAATGTCAATAAACGGGATGGTGGACGTGATAGAGAGGAAGCAAATACGGAGGCATGAGTGAGTACATCGCGTTTTCGAACGGATGGCAAGCTTTTTTGTCCATTTTACATTCTCTTTGCATCCGTTGGTGCAGTGTTACACGGCCTTTAGAAATTTGCCTGCCATCACCCTCCCCCCCCCTTTTTGCAGTTTTTCTTAATACAATGCATGAAATGTTTTTGAATGGTCTTCTCTCTAGTGAGCATCTTTTTCAAAACATCAAGGAACTGCCTTGCAAAGGTGAAAGTCCAGATTTTGAATAATTGTTTCAGCATGTATCTTGGTTGCAAATGTGAACTTTGATGCATTAGCTTTCTTCTCCATCCTTAATCCAAATCAAGTAATCCACTCTCTGCCTTTACATAAGGATGCACTTATAGAACAAGAATCTGCTTATATCTCAGTGGTACACAGGCTCCCTATACCTAGCATTCACTAACTGATATTAATATATCAGGTGTAAGGGTATGTGGGAGATGAGATAACAGAATAACAAAGATGAAAAAATGCTGCTAAAGGAACAGACAACATAACCCACTAACAACAACATAACCCATAACAACAAAATAAGAGACAACATAACCCATGGCTGGCAAGAGACTCTCTAGTTCAGGAGTGTCAAATTTGCGGCTCATGGGTCAGATACGTCAGGTGCTGGTCCCGTCCCTGCCCAATTTAGCAAAGGGGGGAAAAGTCCCAATAAATCATGTGATGCTGTCATGATGAAGTGAGTTTGACACCCCTGCTCTAGATTCTCAGGCTGTAAAGGAGAACTGTACTTTCAGGCTCACAAGATTTTTTTAATCATCATCATCTTCTTCTTTTAACAATCTCATAATCCCTTGCAGGGAACTTAATAGGGCTAGCAGAGTGTTTACTGGCCAAAGCAGTAAACCTGTTACCAAAGCAGAGTTTTATTGCCAAAGCAGAGTTTTGTTCAGCTACATTCTCATTGTGTTCCTGTTGCCAAAGCAGAGTTTTGTTCAGCGATATATTCTCATTGTGCCCAGAGAGAAAAATATCTGCCTCTACCTAGGATTGAACTCACAGCCTCCTGAGCATGAGGCACATGCTCCATCTTTGGGCCACTACACTACAACTCATAAGATTCTGTTAATGTAGCATACAATAAAGTTGACTTCGCTTATCTGGTTATAATTTCTGTGTAGCCTTCTTGGTAATGCTGAAATCAAGATTGCCCCTTCTCAATATTGCTTGCATCTTTCTTGATATGATGTCTTTTCTACATACAATTTTTTGGTTTGGGCATCTTCGAGAATAATACAGGAGAAGGAACTAGAAACTGCAAATAGGAGCCATCACTCCCTATCCCATTTTTCTAATAGAAGGCTTTGTTAATTTGTTCCTTTACATTTGCAAGGAGGCATGTCTGGATTCAACTTGTTTTCAAATTGTTCCTCTTAGGAAGTTTATCAAATACTACCATGACTACCAAAAGGATTCTCCTGCAAGTCAGATGATGCGTATTTGGGGTGCCTGGTAAAAATCTTCCACACTTTATACATGTAGATCTCCTCAGATTCAAAGTAATATATATGAAGCTGATCTGCCATGACATATGTGCCAAAAACAACAAACTGCATTAAATCAAACCCAAGAAAAAGTAATAAGAGTAGAAAGGGATATTTTCCAAAAATCAAATGTTATATTTCTTCTGTAATACAGTATTGCTGAAAAGCCGGAATGTTACCATGTAAAATGCAAGCAGTTTTGATGGTTTTTCTATTTTTTCTATACAGTGGATCTGAATTTCACTATTTTGCTAACTTTAGGTCATGAGCAGATGAGGAAGGATTCTTTTTAATGTCCTTATACTAGCTATATGAAGTATACTTATAATCACGAAAATTGATGAGAACCCCCTGAATATCTTTCATCCACAACATGACGTTTTATTAGTTTTTTTTTCAGCACTTTTCCCCATTTATGTTTCAGACATAAAAATATGCAAAAATATTTCGCTTAAGAGAATCAAAGTGGCAAGAGAGACTAGTGAAGTCTGCTAGGAGCATTTTGTTGTTTCTAGAGCATGCAATGTTTTATTTTAATTTATGTCCTCTTGGGTAGAAATACAGGAAGATTTTTTTTCTAGCACATACAGCTGTGTTAATCAAACATTCATTGCCACCTAACATGTTATACTGCTGGATGCTTTGAAGGCTTCCCTTTACTGCTATTTTATTATGTATTTGTTCAGTTCCAGTTCATGCTCCATGTTTTTTTACCACATATGTTTGATTCTTTCCCTGCCCAGATTGCTTTTTAAAATTATTTTCCATACATTCACAAGACAAGATTAACATAGGAGGTACCATCTGTGCCTAGATGGCGTTTGCTGTCACAACGGTTGATACGTAATGGGAATTTTGTATTTTGCTTGGATACTGCTGGTGCTTTCTTTGGAAGAGGTATTTCAAGCTGATCTATAAAAATAGAGTAAAATCCATAGGTCATAGCAATTAATGCATTATTTACATCAACTAAACTGCCAGCACGTAGATCTTATGGTTTTAAGAACCTTGGCCAGAATAACCCATCTCCTGTAGATTGGATGCTTTGAAATACTACCACAAACTTCTGAAACTCTTCTGTATGCCACTAGGCCTGCAGTTGTTTGCCAAGGAAAATACCTCAAGTCAATATGTTAGGACATTGATGTTTCTTTTGCCTTCACTGGTAGCCGAGCACTGAAAGTGTTCACACTAAATTTTGCTGGCTCTGAACTCATGCAGAACCCTCACTGGGATGATGTAACAGGATCTACTGCTTAAGAAGGTAAGGGTGGTCTTGGTTTTTTGCCCTCCAATGCCACATTGTACACTGATGTGGATTAGTTTGAGAGAGAGAAAAGGTCATGAATGGGTAGCAGAGCATTTGTTTTGCAGGCCAAAGATCCCAAGGATGATGGTAAAAATTCATCTTTGAAACCCCACTGTATGTAATGGGAACAAATACTTTATCTTCTGACAAATAGCTAGACCACAACAAGCAATGGATGGTTGCATCTACAATCTGGCTAACTCTATCCCTAAATTCCTTCTCTAAAAAAGTAAAGGTAAATATTCACCTGTCCAAAATCATTTGGATGAGCTGAGAGGCTCTCAAGGGAGATAGTGTGGAAGGAAGCAATGGGATGGAAAAAATGCTAGGTCAGTTGAGTTCAACTGCCATCTGAGGCCTTTTCTTGAACAATAACAGCTACATGCCATATATAAGGGGATGGGTTATCTAACGGAATTACGCAGCAGCTGTCCAGATAAAAAGAGAAAGAGAGAGAGAGAGAAAGAGGGAGGGAAGGAGATTGATTGATTTATCATTCAAACATACAGCAGCCTTTGTCATCATACAGAAAGAATAAACAGAAGATAGTCAGGAACACTGGAACATGATGAAGTAAGTTAAACAGGATATTGAACACACAGAAGAAAAAGGAGGGAAAAGGGGGAAATCCTCCTTTATATTTACAGCAACCAGTCATAGTGCAGATTGCATCATGCATGTGTCAGCAAATGTCTGCAATTGTGTGTTCTAGCCTATTGTAGCCTTTACTGTTCCAGCTACTAAATTTAATATCCTAACAGAATTAAACTAAAGAGATCCCCTAAATTATAGAAGCTCAACCTCCTTGGTGCAACCTCCTTCAGAGAATAAAAATGGAGAAAAAAGCATGAGGCACTAGCTTGTGGGAAGGCACATTCTTGATCTGGTCTGTGGCAATTATTTGATTCAGGGTCATGCCTGGCAAACCAAGCCATTCCACTTCCACAGAGTGAAAACAATTGAAAATGAATATTTCAAGGACCTGTTATCAGGAAAAGCTGGCTATCCTATCATGACTTGTTCATTTATACTTCCCTGTCACTGTGCTGTTGCACCTGTTGAAAGGCTGTCAAAATGCCATTCCTTTGAGGATTCGATTTTCCCGCTGGGAGAGCTCTGGTGCAAGAATACGGACAACTGCTTGAAAGCTGGATCTTTTTTATTTTCAGGAAGGCGAGAAATAGCAAGAAGTCTGTGTTCCTGAGCTAGCCACCTTCATACAGTAAGTCCCTGATTTTTATACCCTTTTCTCCCTTTGTGTGTGAGTGCTTGTGTTTGTATTTCTTAACGTTTTAAATCCTGTCAGGGGTTGTCTTTATTTCCCCTGGAAGGTAAACTCCGCAGGGTGTGGAAGGCAAACTTTGTGGGGTGGTTTTTATTGTATTATCGGTTTCGTCTTAATCTCTTTTAGCTTAATGGTTTCTTATATTTGTTTTGTGGCAATCTCCTGTTTGTCTCTTTGTAATCATATTTGGTTCTTGTTGTTGTTCTATCTTTGCTGATTGGCATGTTCTTGTTCTTGTAAGGGTTTCTTGTTCCCTAGTTTTCTAATAGTTTGGCTTTTGCTAACGACTTCTTTCATACCTTTTAATTGATCCTTTCTATTGCAAAGTTGTTTTAGGTGGCCATTCTTTGGCTGTTTCCTGTGGGACCCACTTGTCCTCATGACATTCCTTTCCACCACCTTCATTATTATTTTTTTTAGAGGTCTCTGATTAAATTGTTGGGTATCTTGGTATCATGATCAATCTGGATCATCATCATGCTGCCTCCCCCCTTTTAATTTTCTTACTCTGAGAGGGAATACAGGCCTTTAGGCAGCTAAGCGCAGGTGGTAGTACTAACAAGGCAACACTAAGGGCTTCCAAAGACACAAAGGAACTGGTGGTTGTTATAAGGATTTGAAGCCCAATGGGAAATCCGGCATCCATATAGAAAGAGCCATATGAAAAGTCCAAGGAATGATTGCTCCTGACCAATATTTGAGCTAGCTCTTCAGGGTGGTGGTGTCCTCCCACGAGTTCTTAGGTTTTCGTCAAGATTGAAGTCAAATACATCCTTTGAATGTTCGCAGCCATAATATGCTCCAAGAGAAGGAAGTCTATTGCTGTCTATCTCCAAATGGCTCTCTGACCTCCCTCAGTCCTATAAGGGCATCCATGGCATGGAGTCGAATTCAAAAAGCTTTTTGCTAGGGTACATTCCATTCAAATTTTAGAATTGCACTGCAACAATCCAGGTACCTTCCCAGGATATTGCTCATGAGACACATTCTGTTTTTGGTGGAAAGCGAGAATCTTTGGAGTCACAGTCTGAAGTTCTAGGTTGGAAGGTGTCTTCTCTGTACTCTGTAAGGATGCATCAAGCAGTAACCTCCAAAGTGCACGGGCCATTATGGCATTATACAGGAAGGTATAAGGAGGCTTTTCAGCCACAAAGAAAAACACACTGTGGAGCTTCAAGGTAACTAATGAAAAATGATAGTGTATTTGATTTGATATGTATGTTGCATTTAGTTCTGTGTTGCTAAGACGGTAACATCGTGACCCTAGTGCCTCAGCCCGACATTAAACATCTCTCAGACGGTGGTACTCGCAGCAGTGGAGGGTGTACATTGTGTGGTCTTTTGGTTTTGTCGGTGGCCCACTAAAGATGCTCTTCGATAAGATCAGGAGTTTCAAATGTGGTGATAATAATGCTGTTAATGTGGCCGTAGTTAGCTACTCCTATATAGCATTGTAAGATGTCCTTAGACTGATTCCCTCCGCTAAGCAAAAATTATGGTGTTGTTTCCTCTAAATATCCCACACTTTCTTCCTCTGGAAAAGCTTGGTTCAAGGAACACAGTTGCTTGTTTACCAATTTACAATGTTACAGATAATAATAATAATAGTATACTATATTGCCATTCATGTTCCCATTGCTAGATTTCTTTCCTTCCCTCACCTCCTTTTGTACAAGTAAAATATATTATTTAAAGTATAGGTCAAGTATCAAAAATTATTAAAGTATTGTTAAAGTCTCTTACCTTGTTAAAAAAAAATACGAAGAAAAAAAGGAAAAAGATAAAACAATGGAGAAGATGAAAGAAACACACACAACACAACACACCACACATCAGACACACACACACACAACATATAATATATCAGAAGTCTGATGATGGCAGATGAGATCTGCTGAAACGTTTGCTACTACTTTAACAGAACTATTCAATGAGTACAACTTTAACAAACACAATTGACATGGATAATACCAAAGGAACTAAGAACGACAATTAAGTACGCGGAGCTTAAAACATATATATATTATATATATATGTTTCTTTGAGGTTTCGCGAGTATTTGTATGTGATTCTTTGTTATGTCGGGTTTTCCTCCACGTAGAATTGAAGTATCTAGGCAATGTTTCAATGAAGTTATTATTACTCTCAGGCTTGTTTCTTCAGCTCTGTGCTTTTCAGATTGCTTCTTGTGCTCTCTGTTGCCTCAGCTTTCTCTGAGAAGCAGAGCGATAAACAAGCCTGAAGATGATAATGAGACTTCATCGAAACGTTTGCCTAATACTTCCCATTCTACGCAGGAGAAAACCCGAATTAACCAAAATCCACATACAAATATCTCGCGTAAAACCCAGAAAACAAATAATATATAGTATATAATATATATATTGATATAATATAATATATATATTATAATATAATATATATATATAAATTATATAATATATATATATATAATAATTGAATTTTATAAATCACAGTGAGTCCAGTTTGTGAAATTCAAATGATTGCCTTGGGTCTCAAGAGTGTTTGGTTCAATGGTGGTTGAAAATGCTGCACAGCGTCCATTGATCTAAGTCCAGATTTTCTTGAGTGAATGGTGGATGATGTGGTGGAAGTTTGGCTATGTCTATGACTTGTGAGCTTTACATGTTCCAATATCCAAGAGTCCTCGTCTGCATACCTTTAATGTGTTTAAGTAGTATGTTAGTAGTAGTTAGTAAGAATTTGGTAGGATACTTTTCCACTGGGTTTAAAGTGTAGGTTCTGGTAAATGAACTTGATACATACCCACCTCGGCTTCATATGATCTGGCTCTCTCCAGAGGTAAAGGCCGTCCCACTGCTGACGATAATTACCAAAACGTATCATAAGGACACAGCTGATTCGCAAAATTTCGGAGGGCTCCATCATTGTCAGTGCTCAAAAAAGTGGCAAAAATTGCATAAACAGAATGGAAAAGCCACGGACGTAGGTATTATATAAGCGGATGTTAAATGGATGTTCATAGAAGCCTAGCAGATGAAAAGTGGAATGAAGTGTATACACCTCCGAACAGTGTCGGAGAATTTTGTAGCGGACCCAATATCGGAAGGGCTGATGCAACGATAAGTGGAATGCATCAGACAATATAGGAACAAAGGATGCCACATGGATATACGACGCATAAGCATTCACTGCATGCAAGGGAATATAATTGCGTCATCTCGCAGATATAAATTATCAGTATCACGCAGCTCATCATATTGGAAAGACCGTGCTGCACATACATCTTGCAGGAACATACAATGGCATCAAGTCAGGCAAAAAGAAATCCCTGCCACTTCGTTCAATGCCCTGGCAAGGTAAGAATGCAAACCCACCATCCCACCCCTGGCATGACTTCTGAAAGCTGCTGGCTCTGTGGTGGACCAGTCCCAAGCCCTCAAGCCTGTGCTGAAGTCTGCGCCAAGCCCTGAAGGCCCTCCAAGCCCCGAGAGGAGGAAGAGCAAGGAAGGAGAAGGAAGAGGAAACAGTACAGCGTTTACGAAGATGAGATAGGTGCGGGATGCTGAGGAAAGGAGTACCTCTGGAAAAGGGCCACAGTACATTATTGGGACATTTCAAAAGAAGCAGGCATTGGAGAGACATAGGAAGAGCCTGGGGTAACAACTGCAGAATACTTCTGATGTAGAAGCACGTGCACACCTCAAAAATTGCAACTACCTCAATAAATTGCAGGCCAGTTAATTCAGACTGGACTGTACATCAGTTTCTGGAGGGTGAATCCGCCACCAAGGAGCAGTCCCTCGAGACCCCTCTCGGCTCGACAGCTCACAGACAGCCATTTCCTCTTCCAGCCAAGGAGTCATCTTACCCTGTCCAGGCAGTGTCCTTCAGAGACCTCAAGCAGAGCCCCCTGACCGTTGCACTCCCCATGCTGGCAAGACTGGAGATCTCGTGGGAGTATAACGCCTGAGTCCACAGAATGGAGAGGAGCATCAAGCCCAAGGCAAACCGCCCCACCTAGCCATCCCCACATCAGAGGATGCCAAGCAGAGAGGCAGACCTGGAGGGGCTAGACCCATGTGCTTGTTGGAGATCAGGGACACAATAAGACCGCACAGAACTTTCTCTCAGCTGCAGCTGTACATACCATCCTCGGCCGACACCTTCATGCACCTACCGTACAGAACCCTGAGGACGCCGACCGACCCAGTACCCGTGATTGAAGCAGAAATCACAGCACTTCGCACTACCTCAAGCAGCGAAGCTGCTCCTACCAGTTCAGCTTGCTCTCTCACACCCAGCGATGTACAGCCTTCCACGCTTCAAAGCCCCTCACTACAATGCTATGACTACCCTAGACTTCCACAGCATAAGCAGACCTTCCAGTCAGCGCCCAAAAGTTCATACGGAATGCCACAAGACATAGCTCCCACCAGCTGCAACACAGACAGCCCCACAACACTACCTCCTCCTCCAACCCACACCAAGCTGTCAATGGAGCATCCGTCATCATATTGGGCTGACATCCCAAGTCCTTGATGAAGGCCTCTCACTCATGGACTGAGTCAGC
This sequence comes from Laticauda laticaudata, assembly GCA_004320025.1. NCBI lineage: Eukaryota > Metazoa > Chordata > Lepidosauria > Squamata > Elapidae > Laticauda > Laticauda laticaudata. The sequence goes on from BHFT01050986.1 coordinate 36,221, forward strand.
TCTTGACTATGCTTCCTGAACATCACCACACCTTTTACCTGGACAACATCCCAATGGTGCTCAGAGCCACACTCAGTGCCACAGCCACTCCACAGTCCCTGCACTGTAAAAGTTGAGACCAATGTACATGAATTCAGAGTGATGAGATTTGTTTACTTGTTAAGTTTACTTTTGTAAGAATTTACTTGGTTCATTTGCTTATTAATACAGTCCATAAAGTTTACCGAAGAAAGTTTATGTGCTTAAACACTAATACAGTCTTGCTATTATAATTAGAATTTGGCTTAGAAAGTCAAAAGTACTAAGAAGTTATAAAGGTTATTTTGCTAAGACACTTAGTTTACTTGGTTCATTTTTACTAATAAATGTTGGTTGAAAACTTTAAAAAATGTAAGCTTTATGCTTGTGGATAGCTTAAGGGATAATTCGTGGGCTAAATAAACTCCAGTGCAAGCATTGTGGGACTGTATGACACCATGTCCAGCTGCCACACATATGGAACTTATATTAAACAATTTATTCATTGATCAATCACATCAAAATAAACAAAGACTCTTATTAATGCTCTATTCAATTGTAGGACATCACATACATGCAACTCACTCTCATAAATGTTTAGCCGACAGATAAGAAGCACCATTAATCATCTATTCATCTCATCTTGCCACTTCACTGCTCCAGTTGGGAGTGCACTCATGTTCAGCAGTTGCGCTGCTTTTCTTCATGTGAACTCTGTTGGGCCTTAACACATCCAAATGTCTATCAGGTTATGCCTCCTCCATTACAAGGCTCGCATGTCCATTCCCTGGACCTTAATACACAATCTGTCTGACCACTGGTTAGGTGCGCATGAATTGTACAGATGCACAAGCTTTCCACAATCCTCTCTACAGTCTCGAGTCAACGCATGTGGAGAAGTATGGAACCTGTCGGCCAGGATGCAAAGCGTTCTCCACCACCATATTGCCCTGACAGCCTAGTTAAGTCCTCTTCACGGTGAGGGATTGAAGTGTAAGGCTTCTCATAGGTAGTTATGTTATTAGGGAAAAGGCGTCATCACCAATGATGATAGGGCACATCTGTTGTTCATTTGGGTAGGGCTCTGGACTGGAAATACCTAGATGAGTTGCGTCAGCCCTCCTTGAGGTCACTAGCCGTTGTAAACCTGCATCTGAAAAGCTGACCCGTTGCCGTGAGCAGATGTACATAACTTAGTCAGCATCAACCTGAAAGAGAAGAAGTGAAAAGCCCTGTGTTGAAAAAATAATGACCTGAGTTGGCTTTGGACTTGCAGTCCATGCTTCCATCATGGCTCCAAGGGTTGGGAACGTTCCATCCACCTCTGATACCACTCTTCTCATTTTCTTCCAGCCGTTCATGGTGGGGGCACTTGAATTCGTCCACTATTCCTTCAGATGAATGACTCACACTCTCTCACTACATCTTTCTGATTCGTGTTGTGTGGACCCCATGGCAACTGCATGTTTCTGTATGTGGGTTCGAGGCCAGTTGTGTGCAGAGTCAGTGCACCTTCATCCAGTATCCAGTTTGACGAAGTTTGATAGGCTGGTAACCTGTCTCGAGCCGCTCTACAATCTCGCAAACATTGCGTTGCTCCATGAAGTGATGACAGCACGAGGGTCCATTCCCACTCACACCATCACTGGTCAATCAGTTCAAACCCATTCTCCTCACATAATTCCTCGGACTCCACACAGCTCTGACGTTCATCCTCTTCTCCTTCGTAAAAAGTTGAAACAGTCTGAACGTTGTCTGGTGATGAATGACACAGCTATCAAGCAGACCGTCATCTACCATGGTGGAGAACAGATTATGATGTTGAAGACCAAAGACCAAAGGGAAAAGGTCTTACACCCAAATGATGCTGCGAACTCATACTGGTAATAACATAATTATTTCCTCCCCTTTTTATAGAAAATATCAGTTGCCACAGCTAGTGCCTTTAACATACTCAGACACTACTCCAGACAATCCTAAATATATGCGAGATACATCCCAGATACAAACGTTTTGTCCATAGTTTGGAATCTTTCATATATCGAGAATCATAAGCTTACATCCTTTCTATTTTGTGCTACTAACAACTGTGTAGCGTCATGACCTTGTTTTCCTCCCCTTTCCATTGTTCAGCGCCAGTGGATGTGAGTTTGATGGGATGGCCAGAGGATGCGAGAGATACAGCGGAGTTTAGTGGAAATAAATGGAACAGAACTGTTCCCGATTTGCAGATTAAACATCGTGAACGATGGCGGAAAGTTCATACCGATCACAAAGTTTTTGTGAGATCATAACTTTTTGCGTGATACAATCTCAGTGACGATGCCATAGAGATAGAGCCGTAGAAACAACGTAATGCATGAGTAATACAAAAGATCATAGCTTTTCCAACAGATGCAACTTTTATTAAATGCTTACACCTCGTTTGCATCTAAGTGCGTGGACTCGCCTTAAGATCTTGACAAGCGCACTCTGGGTCAGAAGGGTCTGTAGTCTCTTTGTGGTGCGGGTGGTTGTATTTGTGGGTTGGGGGGTGCTTCGGTGGGTGGGTGGGAGATGTGGCTGCAGGGTGAAGATAAGAGAGAGAACCTCATATCCCCATATCTAGGCAAGGAATGAGGATCAAGGCCTGAGTAGGTATCCGGAGCGGGTTGATCAAAAGGATTTCAAAAGAGGAAATACATATGTCTGTTTGGCTCTTAGTTTGATATAAAGAGAACGATCTGGGAGTCACTTGTGGCAGAAGGTGTGTCTCATGACAGAGTTTGCCCAGTAGGTCTCATCTCTTTGTTCTCTCATCCAGCCTCCTGTTGCAAACTGGAGACTCCAAACATATTAGGAAATCTGTGTAGATTTGTAGAATCAAATCCTTGCAGTTGCAAGCTTTAGTAAAGCTGTAGCTCAGCAGCTTGGGCCTGGGAGGAGGATAAGGGGAATCCAGATGATTCTTGAGAGAGCTACAGCTGCTCTGTTCTTTTTTGTTCTGGTGCATGTAGATTAACCATCTGTGAAATAATTCAGTGTTGGGTTTTGTTACGGGGTATCTTGCTTAAATGGAAGCATGGCAAGTTCATCATCAAGCACTAAATGTGCTATATCATGGAGATACCTTCCTCATGTGTTGGGAGCAGGAGCTGGGTTTAGAGTATTACATCCATCTCAAACGCTAACTGTTGATCAGAAGTAAAAGTTCGGCTTCAATATTGAGCCAAACGCTGCATGTTAAAAGGCTTTTGTAGTGCTCTTTAAAAGAATTGCAAAAACTTCATCGGGGGAATTTTAGCAAATAGGGATGCCCACCATACCAAATCCATTAGAATGGTTTCACCATGTCTCCTGACGCTGCACGGCTCTAAGTCAGGGGAAGCTCCTTAGCGATTGGATTAGTACAGAATAGTAAGCATGGTCGTTGTGTGTTGTACAAAGCGTTGTAGAGACCAAGAACACCTAATTTTTCATGATGAAAAAGTAAAAGATTTCTACAGTCAGTACCTAGTGCTGGGCTGATTCCAGGTTTGTTCATGTCTGAAGTGTTTGTCAGAATTTAGTACATCAATGGGTAAGGGATTTTTGCCTGTAGTTAAATTGTGGTCGGCTATCCAACTGAGGGGATCAGGCGCAGAAGCCACACTCCAGTAAGCTCTGACTTGTGTTTTGTCCGGCTGTGGTTTCATGGCTAAAATGGCTCTACCCGTCAGGCCAATTTCTAATTCTGGTGCAGAATAATGTAGCCCAATTGTTATTTCTTGTTTTAAATACTGCATATTTGGAAGGGAGGCTTGTGCCTTTTCTGTCCAGGGCTTCAAATAAGTATTGTGTCTGTTCCAAAATATTTTTAATAGTTCATCTTTCATTAGAAAGACTGTAGCAGCCTGGTCATGTTAACCAGATGATCATGGTTCGTGTAGATTTCAGGTTTGAATTACTTTTGAGACACCTGATACATGGGTATCGCTTTTTCCAGAATGACCAAGTCAGTAGCAGAGAAGGAAGTGTGCGTAAAACGTATTCTATGTCGCCTATTGCTCTGCTGGCACTTGGTTTGCTTCAAAAGGGGAGCCATAATCCGTGCCTCAGCTTATCCTTCCAGGGAATGGGTTGAGGTTTTTCCTGATCTTTCTCTCGTCTCAGGTCTTTGGTCCTAGCCATCTTCAGCCAGCAGTCAAGTAGGTATTTGGCTGGGTTTAATGTGTCTTCAAGTGCTCGGGTTTTATAATCTAAAGTACTCTAGTCGGTCCACATTTTTTCCCATGTATCTCGCAATAAAGGTCACTTTTTGCAAATTCTTTCGCATTTTTATTCATTCATGGTCAGGACGGCACTTGCCTTTATCCCAAGCCTCAATAATTTATCCACGGGGTCTCTCCTTGCCCTCGAGCTACAACTTCCCATATCCCTACCCCATCCTCCTACCTGATGTGGATTATTTAGGTTTAGTCAAGGCACAGCCGTCATTTTCAGACAAAAAAGGTCCTGGAAAGGACTCTTGTTTCCTACACATGAGTATGGGCCCCCTTATCCTCTTAGAAACTCCACATCATTTTTAAGACCCCCCTAAAACTAACAGGATCTTGAGGGCTCGTCTGCCCCCTAACAGCACTGGTAACGGGGCCCTCTCCACACTCAGCCGTCAGTTTTTCAAATCTCCTTAAAGTGGGTTGGAAGTGAACCTACTCTGCTTTTTAGACAAATCTATTACAGTTCTGTTTGCCCAGGCAGCGGGTACGGCCGCCTTCTAAATACACAGACTTTGCTTGCGGGATCAATAACCGGGACTTATTTATTCTGCTTTTACTTAATTTCCTGACCCAGTTTCTTTTTACAGCCTGCTCGGTTTTTACGTTCCCTTCAAGAAGGACTCACGACTTCTGTGATCACCCTTCGTCCAAATCCAGCAGATCACGGCTCATGTTGGCTTACAGCTGGCTGGGGTGATGCTGGCAATCACGAGAGTGAGATCCCGCTGTTCCTCAGAGAAAACCAATCACACCGGTCAACTCATGCCTCACTCTCCCCCCTAGTAAATATAAATTTGAAGCAGTACTCAACCTGCTTTCAAGCAGCTTTGAGATGGAAAAGCCAAGGATCCCTTTACTCCCTTATGCCTCTGCTGTCGTGGCATGTTGTCTGGACAAAAGAATGTACACGCCGGCTGGAGTGGAGATCTGCAGGCCCGCTGGTGCAGGGTTGTGCTGAAAATCTTGTGATGCAATTGTGAATAGGCTGTCAAAGCTTTCTTGAGATCGATTTTTCGCGCTGGGAGAACTCCGGAACAAGTCATATCGGAATGCTTGAAACTGATCTTTTATTTCAGTGAAGGCAAGAGATACATAGAATTGTATTCTGGCTATGCCATCTCAATATACGTAGTCCTTATTTATACCCTTTTCTCCCTTGTGTTAGTGCTTGTTTTGTATTCTTAAATTTAAATCCTGTCAGGGTTTCTTTATCCGCCAGAGGGTAAACTCCACGGTGCGGGAGGAAACTTTGGGGTTTGATTGTATTTATCGTTTCGATCTTAATCTCTTTTAGCTTATGGTCTATATTTGTTGGTGGCAATCCTCCTGTTTGTCTCCTTTGTAAATATATTTTTGTCTTTTGTCTGTTTTATTTTTTGCATGATTTGGCATGTCTTGTGCTTAAGTGGTTTCTTTTTCTTGTTCCACTAGTTTTCTTATTATTTGGGCTAAAGCTTTTTCATATTTTATTGATTCCTTTTCCCTATGTCCAAGTTTTTGTTTTATGGCTGTCTGATGTCCTTTGGCTTTCCTGCTTTGGGTGACCACTGTCCATAATTCCCTTTCTACTCCAAGCACCAAAGAACCATAATTTCTCCTGAAACAATGAGTTTTAAGAGGTAAAGGGCCATTTTTTGTAGCAATTGATCAGCGAGAGACCAACAGTCTTGACTCAACAACCAGAATCATGAAGAACTAAATTCAGAAAATCTGAAATATACTTGCAACTCCTATGAATAGCAAAGATGGGGTCTTACCCTGAATTGTGTGAGGTTGTACATAATATTAAATATATATCGATTTGTGGCTTATTAATGTCAGTAAAAAACATGCTTGGCTAGAAATACAGAGACATTAAAAATATATCTCTTCTGCTTTTGTCAACTAAAGGGGGTCATACATCTACAACAAAAATAGCAAATAAAGAGAGTTTCATGTATTTAACTCATAAGAAAAATTCCTGGTGCCGTCTCTAGTTTTGATTAGTTGTAACCAAAAACTTGGGAAGAAAGATTTCAAGCAGCCTTGTTAACCTAGAGAATACTATAGGAAAACAGTGTAAGGCTAAAAAAACAGGAGCATAGTGAAATCCTTATGAATTCACTACACACAGAAAAGGTTTAAAATCTGGAGCTGATTTTATTACTTCAGAGACTGACTGCCATCGTCACTGAGATTTCATACTTATGCAGTGAAAAAAACACTGGGTTTTCTCATTTTAAATTCACTAAAGAATATTGTTTTTATTAAAACAAGGTTCAGGCTTCACCTGAAGATATATGGGGTTTTAAAGAAAAATAAAAGAAAAAAAAATTGTAAGAAAGAAAATTTTACCCGGCTCGTTTAAGTTTATTCTTATATGTTATTATATCTCCAGCACGTTTTCATCGGTTCGAGCCAATGGCGGATAAGGCTCACTGATGCCTGCCTCCTTTGTACAATTCTTGTATAAAGAGCATATTCTTAACTTGGTAGTGCTCCCTTTGGTCAGGTGCCTTAGCACCTGCTTAGTTTGCTTATGTTAATACACAATGTCTGAGCTCCATCTTTGATGGTATGTTGAAAGGTGCAAAATGCTTTCTTCGAGATTCAATTTTCCGTGGGAGAACTACGGGCAAGGAATATGACAACGCTTGAAGAGTTGGCTATCTTTTATTTTTCAGGTAAGGCATAGAATAGCGAGAAGTCGCGTTCCTGGCTATCGCTTCTTATGGTAAGCCCCTTATTTTTTATACCTTTCTCCACCTGTTGTAAATTGATTTTGTGTGAAGTTGGTATTTGTGCCTAAGTTTCAAATCCTGGTTTGAGTTTGTCTTTATTTCGTCAAAAGGAAACTCTGCAGGGTGCAAAAGCCAAACTTTGCGGTTGCCAGATGCATATGGTTCTGTAACTCTTAGCTTTAAGATAGTTTCATTTGTTCTTGGCAACTCTTGTCTGTCCTTGTAATTATCTTTTGGTGTCTTTTCTGTTGTTTGCTTATTGGTAATGTCTGTTTTTTCTAATTATCTTTAATTCCTGTCCTATTGGTCTAGTTCTAATTACTAGGCTGTTGTTAGGGATTTTTAATCTTTTATTTGATTCTTCCTAATGTAAGATTATGTTTTCTTGGCTGACCTGATTTTCCCTTGGGCTTTTCCTGTTTTTGTGAACACTACTGCTTCCGTGAAATTTCCTTCCCACACTACGCATGATGGGAAAAGTCAGCAATTTGACCCAATAACTCTGTAACTGTATATATGTCGTGGGTCAAGGGTTCTCAATGAAGGACTAACACAAAAGCTTTGAACATACAAAAACTTTGCTAAACTTTTATGAGTCCCAAAATACTTAGCTATTGGTTAAAGCTCTGATACAGATATTCAACCATTGTAAGGTCAGCAATCCTTTAAAAAGGTGCGTGAAATGTTCATCGGAGTTGTGTACATAGGAAGTGCTAGCAACAATGGTTAAAGAGCAACAGGATCTTTTTTCAGGACTGATGCAGAGCTACTCACTCCAGAAGCTAATGTTCACACCCTGATGCCCGACCAGAACAAGGCATTTAAGGCCGTCCACGTGCGACGTAATGCATAAAGGATATAAGCGGATGAGCCAAAATTTTGGGGTGGTCATCATTGTATCCGCATCTAATAAGTGGTGAAAATTTGCATAACAGAATGAACAAGAACAACTGGTACTATGTAGTGGGATGTTAAAACAGATATTTCATAGGAACCTAACCAGATGATAAGCGGATTGACACCTCCGAAGGGTTCGGGGGAGAATTTTGAAGCAATGCATAGACGGAAGGACAGATGCATAGAGCTAAAGGAAAGAAAGTGGAGCTAGCGGATGTTATATCAGATTAAAACCTACTGCGATCCTTTCATTACGTGCTACTAAAGTGTGTAAGACGTCTGTTACCTTTGTTTCCTCCTCTTCCCGTTTAGCTGCAGCGGATGAGTTGCGAGATGCCAGAGATGCAGAGAGATACAGCAATGTTTAACGATGATAATTGACATAGAATTGCTTGCCGTCTATATTTTTGGATTTACATCGTACATAGCGAAAGTTCATCCGTTCACAAAAGTTTTGTGGCACTCAAACCTCTGCCGATGAAATCTCAAGTGACGGATGCTGAGGATAGAGGTATGAAATACATAGCATTGAACACAATGGATAATAATTTTCCATGATCAAAGTCTTTTTTTGCTTTATCTTTTTAACGTTTTAAAGGCTGTGTCACCCTGCCACCAACTGATGCAAAGAGAAATGTAAAATGGACCAAAAAAGCTGCCATCCTTCGAAAACGCGATGTATACTCACTGCCTCGTTTTCTTCTCTCTATGCCGTCTCTACATCCGTTATTGACAGTTTCCCGCTCCAAAAGTTTGGTTCTGCTCAAAACTTTTGCGCGAAAATTGAATCCAATTCGTTCCAATTCTGCCCTGCTAGCAATCCCTACGTATCTCGTATGCATTCGCCTACGCATTCGCATATCCTAGGCTGCGCTGCGCATCTCGCGCACTCGCATCGCTGCGAGACAGACAGGAGGAAGCGGAACGGACAGCAAACAGATTACAGAACAGATGCCAGAAACGATGTAAGGGAAACAAGTGTTTAAAACAGAAAAAACGTTCGGCAGAGGGAACTCATCTTGGATATTAAGATGTCATAGGTTAGGATGCCTGAGGATTGCCTAGAGTCTAGGGCTAAAGGAATCCTATACTTGCCTATAAAAAGGGGCAGCAACTCGTTCGGCATCTCACTTTCAGTACAGCTAGCCCAGCTGCTGCAGACATCTGCAGCCTTCATTACTCTCTCTCTTCCACAGCACTCAGTCAAGTCCACCGTGGATTGCGACAAAATCCTTTCGGAGCAACATAAACTCTGCACACTTGCGAAACATCTAATAGTCTCTGTGAGCATTCTACGGGAAGAAAAGGAGCACCCAAATAAAGTCTGCTCCAAAGACTGGTTCGCCAGAAGAGCACAGTACGTTCTTTACGACAAATCGAATGTGGACTTCAGTGAGCTGAAGACACTGGGTTCCAGAAACTTCTATATGGCCCTCCAGTCCATTATGAAACCTGTAGTGCAGCGTGACCCTCAGTTACAAAGACAAACACAACTTCCCGACCAGTGGAACCTGGTCAAGGTGACATCACGTCTCTTGCGACACCTTGGTCTCAGAGGGACCGTCCTTAACAGGAGCATGGCCCAGGCTGACGGTGCCACCCACATATCACAGCTTGTGTCAGAGACGTGTGCAAGCCAATATCGAAGTAATACAAGAGAGCCTCCTCCAGTACCCCTCCCACTGAAGGAAGATGAAAGAATGTTTGCAGAGCTAAGTGGTAATCAGAAGATGGAACTTCTACGCCGCTACAGCTCGCTTTGGACCGCATCGATGGGAAGCACGTGGTGCTTGCAAAGTCATAGCATAGCCATGTAGCTAGGCCAGTCTGTGATTGTCATCCAACCCACATGGACTTTCTCAGACTCAATCCTCTTCGCCATATATAGGTGCGATTGCTGTGACACAGAGTTTCATGTACTATCTGAGTTCATGCAACGGTCAATCTCATAATTCAATCCCAGTATGACCATGTAGACTCAAGCAGTGAAGCTCAAGGGCTGGAAAAGTTTTCACCTCATGTTGTTTCTCTTCCAGATCCAGAGTAACCGCTGACCCGATACAACACGCAAGTGTCCTGATCACTTACGTGCTCGTGGGATAGGCTGCTCCTCCTCACAACCTACTCTATATGATCCCCTACACCTCCAAAACTGCTCACCCAGTGAAGAGAGGATTCTTAACTGCAGGCTGTCCAGGCAAGAGGCGGTTCTTTGTTGGTGGAGAACGCCTCTTGGCATCCTGGCCAACAGGTCTCAGGTGATTATAGCCCAACATGCCTAGCATTCAGCCAGAGACCATGGAGGAGGATCGTGGGAAGCTGCTGCACTCCTGCACAACTCATGGCGCACCCGCTACCCGGTCTTGCAGAAAGGGCTTCGTGACCCTTCCAGCAAGGCAAATGGGGACATGGAGCCTGGCTGGGAATGGAGCAAGGTGAACCCTGATCGAAACTGAGCGGGTGCAAGGGCCAACAGAAGCCACGTGAGGTGAAGCAGCACGCAACCCTCCGAAATACTGGTGGCAACTGCCAGCGGACGGTGGAGTGTTGCAAGTACAATGACATGCTTAATGGACGCTATCCTTCATCCTGTCCTCATCACACGATTGTGATTGGCATGTAGCTGGTGGGCCGTACGATAACAGGTCCTTTAATAAGAGTTTTTTTTGTTGGACATTGGAGATATTACATTATGATTAAGGCTCAAAGGTGTGGCAGCGCGGGAGGTGGGACCATACAGGTCCATTATGCTTCACTGAAGGTTTTCTATCCACAGCCATATTGTTAAAACTCTCATCCCACAGTCTGCCCATGCATCACAGTACCCTCCCATCCCAAGCTACTTATTAACCTATCCACAGGTATGCCCCTGCCATCCCACAGTTATCTTTACCCGATCCCACAGGTATCCCGCCTATCACAGCTATTACCGCATTTTCCCAAATATCCTGCCATCCAACTGCTATCCTTACCCATCCAACAAGCATTCAAAAGGCTTAAATCCATTCTAAAAAGTTTCAGCAATTTATAATAAAAAGAAATGAAGCATATGTGTGACTCAAACGATAAACTTTCTTAACAACAAGCTAAATACAAAAATGAGTCTCTGGCTACCCTCTTGGTCGCTCACCCCAGGTGAAGGCAGGTGCCTTGATTGTGGCTGGTGCTGGAGTGCTTGTCTCACTTCCAGAAGCACGAAGCAAAAGCCCAGCCCGCAGAAGAGCGAGCCCTGTGCTGCACAAGCCCTCAGCAGAACCAGAGAGGCCCATGGCGATGTAGCTCTGTCTCTTAGCCAGGGCTGGCACAGATGCGAGGCTTGCTGTGTCTTTCAGCATTTTGTGGGGTTGCTGCTGCAGAGCTGGCAGGAATCAAGCTGGAAGAAGGCGGCAAACAATCAGACAGTAAGCTGGCAGGCATTGCTGTGCCAGCTGGGCCAGCACAGCATCCACCAAGGGGCAGGAACAGCTGGCAACAAGGCAGGCACAAGCTGCAGAAGAGCGCAGGCAGGCAGGCACCGGCTGGCAGACAGCATGAACCAAGGCTGGCAGGCAGGCAGCAGGACAACCTGGCAGCACACTGTCTGCAGCAAGCTGGCAGCAGGCAGACAGCAAGGCTGGCAGGAGTGTCAGAGGCTGGGAGGCAGCTGAGGAGGCTGCCCTAGGCTGAGTGCAGGCGGAGCATGCGGCTAGCAAAGCTTCAGCTGACATGCAGTAAGAACTCGAGTTAATCCAGCAGCAGGTTTTCCGTCGGAATGCTGTGCCACGTGCGCTGCTTCCTTAATCTGGGGGCTTGCGAATGCATCCCCCCCATCGCATTAACATCCATGGCATCGTCTCATCCGCTGTGCATCCACTAGCCCGCTGTGGCAATCGCTTTATCCGCTGTAGCATTTCGTTTCTGCATCCGTTGTTTCCGTTCCGCGTCGCTTTCGAGACAAGCCCCAAATGCCTGCAATCGCCCCATGCGCTCCATCCGATGGGCATTTCCGTCCGCATCTGCCTCTGCATCCCGCCTGCGTCCTCCCATGCGTCGTGTTATCCGCTCCAATATGCAAAATTTGCCCCTTGAGAGCGATAAGCAAGGATGGACATTTTGCTCGACCGTTGGTGTCCTTTTTAGCATCCGTGTCCTTTTTGCATCCGTTGGGCAGTGTGACACGGCCTTTACATCCTCTTTGCATCCGTAAGTGCAGTGGGACCGGTAAATGAATGGGAGCACAGCGAAGTAGAGATAAGGGCAAGGAAAAATAAACCAACAAATGTGGATGGGCAGAAACAATTTAATTTGAAGTAATCCAATATAGTTAATTCTTTATGTGTTCCCCTTCAATCAAGCTAAAAATTAAAAATCAGGAGCAGTATTTGGAGTGGTTCTGGGAATACAAGATAAACACGAATCACATTTGCTCATTATCTGCATATTCCAGCTTCTAGAGCCAAGCAGGTTATCAAGTAAAAATAAATATAATGGTTCTCCTTTCCCTCCTTCCAAGGAGAAAATATTTCAGAGTAATTAGAGGCAATCAGAAAGAGAAACCAAATCTGGTATGTTGGAAACTGCCACATGCCTACCCAGGAATCTAGGAAGAATACCAAGATAAAGAATAATTTTAATTCAGGTTTAGAAGTGAGAGGACACTCACTGGGGCTCCCAGGGCATTAAAGTGCTGTTTTACACTGCAAATGGGCTGGAGTGGGAGGTCAAGACCCGGCTTTTCTCTCCAAGAGCTGGGAAAGGGCGAGATTGGCCAAATGAACTTGTTTCAAGCTGCGCAGGAAAGTTTAACCGTGAAAAGTCTATCGGCCTTAATGTTTTTGGTTTTGATATTTTAATTACAAGAATAAATGGTATCTTAGTTGTTGGTTGTCAGCCAGTCGATTTGCTGCAAGATGGGTGGCTACCTAAACGTCATGAATGGGATGACTGACTGACAGACACAGAACACCCGAGTCCACTCAGGTCGGGTGCAACTGCCAGGCAGAAAAGTCGCGACTCAGAGATAGAGGAAGGGTTGCGCATGCGTGCAGCAGAAAGCGAAGGCGCGCCCAAGGGCAAACCTACGCTCCGAATACCCGAATGAAGCGACCTCCACGTTACGTCTCAGCCGGGCGGAAGAGCCGCGGGAGTTTTTATGTTTTTACTTCCGCCCGGCATTGCGTGGGAGGAACAGGAGCCGCTGCGCTGCTGCTTCTCCCTCCCTGAGAGATGCTGAGAGCAGCCGGTCGAGAGTCGCTGAGCGGGGAAGGTACGTGCTTGGCCAACGGGATTGCCTCGTTTGGAGTTTTTTTTTTTTTCCCCGCCCTNCTCGTTTGGAGTTTTTTTTTTTTTCCCCGCCCTTCCCCGGTGCTCCTCTTCTGCAAACCCCGATATTAATCGCTCCCGTTTCCCACCTCCAGGGTGATGATGATGATGATGATGATGGCAGAGAAGCCGTCACACACTGCTTGTTTTCTGGAGTTATGGCCAACAGTCGTCAAACGGTCATAATTGCCCTGAGCCCCCTAGGTTAATAATGGAACTCCAGTTGAAATACCCGGGCTGATGAAGCAAAGTAAAGCGAGGCAATCCGGAGCGGAAAAGAAGAGTGAACAAAGTAAACGTTCCTGCTCAGGATCGTGTTTGCACTAAGTACAGTATTTCCATCTGTCACGCACACACACACACACAAAAACACACACACAAAAGCTGGACTAGCGTGGACGAACTGCTGTTTTGTTTTGGCTACTGTTGCCAATTAGGGTCACTGGCCTAACCCTAATTATTGGCCCCGAGGTTGGTGTAGTCCCTGGGTGGGGTGGGGCGCTGGTTGCCTCCCTTGGTTTTTACATGTGATCACTCAAAAAAATACCACAGAAAAGATTTTTGTTTCTGTCATCCTGCTCTCTTGCAGGAAAGAGGGAAATTCCTTACTTATTTTTGGGCAGTTCTTTCAGCTATTAAGAATAAACAATTTGCAGAGAGACAAAAGTGGCCTTGTGATGTTGGCTTTTTTGGGGTGTGTGTGAATTATCACCTGTTCCCAGGCTACAGTAAAATAAAAGTGATGATTATTAAATCTTCTGTAAGAATAAACTATATCAGATTTTGGATGGAGATGTGGTTGTGTCATCCCGATTGCTCTGAACAGAAACTCTGTACCTTGTTCCTTCAGGATGGAGCTGGATGTGGCAGGGATGAGGGTCATTATTGCAAATGCAGCAAACTCTACTTAGGGCCAAATAGTGGTGTGATATTTTCTGGTTTTATTACTAAATACTATCAATTGGTGAAGACTATAAGAGAATCAGAGTTCTAAAAGGAATGTTAACCCCTTCCTCTTTCTTGATAATCTTAAGCAACCCCTCCCATGCTATTTGCAAGGAGCAGGGGGAGCACTCCTCCAAAGTAATACCATTGTAGCCTCACAGTGCAGCAGGAAGCAAATGGAGTGGATTCCCTTCAGGCCTGATCTAATTCCATTAATTGAAGTATCTCTTTTTTTTTAATAAAAAAAAAATATTGGCGCTGAAGAGTTTGAATTTGGCAAATTAAATCTGAGAATTTATTTTCTTTGACAAAGTTTAAAATAAGTCTGATTTTTTTTTCATGACAGTAATTTGTTTATGCAGCTTTTCAAGATCTTAATGTACTAGGAATGAAAGCCCTGAATTGTTATCCTGCTCATTGATCTTTTTTTTCCTGATTCACATGCAACAAACATCAGACACTTGAGGCTTCCGGTTTTGGCTTCTTTGGTGACACACCGAAATCGTGATCGTCCGCGGTTTTGATCCGTGCTCACCACTGGAGCTTCCTGAGCCGCCCGGATTCAGGGCTGAAGCCACCTCGTAGAGGTGGTGAAGAAGGGGGAGCCGTCAGCGGGGTTGAGGAGAGCCACATCTCTCCTCCTTGGCTGGCCATTACTCCCTTTCCCAAAGGTGGTTGCAGCGGTGAAAGAATAAGCACGGACACAAGATTTGCAGGAGAAGTTTAAACGCAGAAATTTGACTTTAACGGTGTTGAATGGAAGACATTTATTTATTAGGTATCTTGATCTGAATTTTACAAACCAATCCTATTTCTTAAAAGATCGTTAAGCTGTGTGAAAGAGAAAAGAGAAAGAAACAGAATTGACTTTTTTCTTCTACATTCGGGAAACAGTTTTAACTGACTTTAGGAACATTAAGAGGAAGAGATTCGAATAGAAATTGATACTAATCACTGTTGCATCTAAGTAGGTATTTACTTAGCTGTAAAATAAGAGTCAAGATAAAGATTCTGGATACATTTAAAACTGTTCTTTAAAAAAAGAAAGAAAGTAGTGAGGAAAAGAAAAAGAGGGGGAATCTGGAAAAATGAGGAGACCATCATGGAATTTAAAAAAAATTGTAGTTGGGATTTTAATCAGCTATGCAAAGTTACATTGTAGCTGTAAAACTTTGTTGATCAAGAGTCCAAAGCCCTGGAGAGCAGATAATGGAAAAAGCAGAAACAGTTTTTGATTATGTGGATGATTCCTGGAACTTGGTTATGGTAGGAGCCTAATGAAATAAAATAAATCAATGGAGAGTTGTTTAAATTTTTTTAAAATGCATCACTCCTTGAGAGTTAAAAATGAACTTGAAAAATATTAACAAAAAGATAAGAAGCACAGACAGAAGTAGGAATACTTTCTTGCTTCATCCGTTATTTTTTTCAATTGTTAAAATGGAATCCTTGACTATTGAAACCAACAAGAACTTGGCTGCAGCGACACTCAACAAGAAAGCGGGTACAATGAGAAGCCATCTTTAGATGACCAAGCATCTTAAGTGGGGTACAAAAAAGGACAGCGCATTAAAGGAGTTAAAAACTTAAGACTGAAGCAACAACCAAAAAAAAGGTAATTGAAAAGTATCATAATTATCAGGAAGAGCGAGGAATATCACAGAAGAGAATCAGATAGAAAAGGGATAAAGGGAGGATGAAGAAGAAAGAAAAAAGCTCAGAAAGACAAACAAATATAGTAATATAGGAACGTTTACACAGAATTAAGTATAACCTATTAATAGGACACAGAGACAATGGTTAAATTTAATTTAGGAAGGATTCGCAAGGTGCATGACTCTTGTTAGCGTTGTTATTATTGACATAGAAAAAGGTTAGAATATTTATATGATTACAGTATTAGAAATTGAATAAGTGTTTTGATGTGTAGTAGAATATTTTAAAGAGAATAGGCTCTCAATGTACATTTAAAAGAACATTTAAAAAAACTGAAAAAGAAAATGAGACAAGATAACATGGATAGAGAATAATAACTTTATTTGACTACTGTTAATAAATATTTTGGTTTTTTTTGATTTTAATAGACAGTAATATAATAAAAGTGCAATTTATAGATGATTGAAGTTGAAAGACAGCTGATATTACTCATGTATTTTATTAAAGAAATAGAACTGTTAAAGTTTGTATTAATTGTAATGTCTGAGCTGTACTGAATAGAATATTATTCCATTTTACTTTTTCTTTATACAGTAATATGCAGATTATATCATATATACTTTTTCTTTTAAGAATTTTCAGTGAGTATTTTAAGCGAACCTGACCAAGCAGATGAGTTCGACGAAAATAGGTATGTGTTATAATACGAGGTGTTAGGAACAATGAATGTATAACTGTAAATGTAATTTATTTTAAGTAATAAGAGTTGAAAGATACAAAGTTTAACTCCAGTCTAGTAATTACGGGGCAATATTTGTTTTATGAAAAGATAATATGAAATTGTAAACAGGACAGACGAAAGTATAAAAACATTGATTAGAAAGATTTTAAAAATTAGAAAAAAGATATTTAATTGAATGAAGAAAGGAATGAGATAATTTAAAATAAGGCAATAGGAAGTAAAGAAGGGGAAAAGCTATTGAAAAAATTGCAAAAATAATTATAAGGTATGGATTAGAATGTTTAAGATAAATATATATTGAGTTTATGTCTGTATGGAGAAGTGATAACCTGGGGCCACGCTGTTCTCAAAAATATATATATTTTATTTGTATTTGTATGTTTTGTGAAAACTTAAATAAAACTTTTATTTAAAAAAAAATATCAGACATTTGATTTGATGATGTGGATAGGCTTTGTTTTGTCATATTGTAAATTACCAGTTGCAATTCTGATAAGAATCAGTGCTTCTTCTGCAACCATTTAATAACATAACCTTATTCCCTACATGAGAATTTTTGAAAACATCATGTAGGAGTTGACAAAACTCCTGTATCTTGTTTGGCCAGAAAATTGCTGGTAGGTTCACTTTATTAAGCCAAACAAGGAATGATTATTCACAGCTAACTTTAAACTCTCTTTGTTTTCTCTTTAGCAGCAAGCATGAACTCAGATTCCAAAGACCAAGATTTGATACGTGAAGAGTTCACTTACATTTCTGGAGCTTTGACACGGATTCTCAAGTGTGGCCCTTGGGAAGATCTCTGGAATGATAAAAGTGCACCCAGACTTCTATTTCTAGTTATCCCTGGTAAGTTTTGATATGTAGGTGATGTATGTTCTCTTGATTAAATCTGTTCTAGAAAATGGAAAGGGGAAGGCTTGAGTATAATTCCATAAAATAAATTCATAAAGACTTCTATTCTGTGAAGGCAAAGGGGATATGGCGATAAGAGATTTGAGATACGAGCTGGAAAAAAAAACCCTCCCAAGGGATATTTTCTAATTTATCCCTTTGGGGAGCTAGTGGATCTAGTATGAGGGTCATTTTTATTGCAAACCTTGTTGCTCAGTTATGGGAGGAGGAATCTTAAGTGACAATTCTTCAGAATAAGAGGAGGCCAGTGGTAATCAAGTCATCCTTTTAAAAAAAAGGGAAATAGCAGAGAAATGAGACAAGAGGGTGGAAATATTTATTCTAGTATTGGAATAAATTTTTCAGTGCCTTGCAAGGCTAAAAGTTTATCTTTTTCTTCCTGCCAGAAATGTTCATGACTATTATCAGATACTGGTTTTGTTTTTGTTTTTTAATACATTTTATTAAGTTTTCAAATTTTAAAAACATAAAATAAAGCTTTGTATATTGTTATCAACATCTGGACATCTTTTGCATTTCTTACATTTTTCACAGTATATGTATTTACTTATTCCTTTACCATTAAATCTTACTTTTGCTATAGATCAATATCTTTTATCCTTACACATCAATCTTCTCCATGGTGTATTTATATGTTTAAATATTCCCTCATTCTTTTCCTAATTGCCATTTTATTTTCTTTTTATTTCTAAACCACTCATGCCAGGCATCCCAGGC
>BHFT01050991.1:0-14083 GCA_004320025.1 Laticauda laticaudata
TATATAAAATCATACATTGCAAAGTCCTACCTGTCAATGAATACTTCAGCTTCAACCATAACAACACAAGAGCACAAAAATATATCTAAAAATATACATACTGTTTCCACTGTTTCTACTATTGTAGTTGTTGCTACTTCAGTTGAATGATGTAATACATCATGCGTGAATAGAGAAAGTGGTTGGGTTCCCTTCTTTTATATCTAAAACTCCAGAGAAAATAGACAGGAGGAGATAATAAAACCAAAGAAGAAATAATTCCATCAAGCTTGGAAATCTTTACTGCAATACTTAATGCTAACCTGGTTGGCTTTGAAAGACTCTACAAAAAGTGCAGAGAAGAGCAACTGGACTGGAGGCTAAACTTACAATGAACTGTTACAAGAACTGGGCATGGCTAATCCAGTGAAGAGGACAGGGGAGACATGATAGCAGTCTTCCAATATTTGAGGGGTTGCCACAGAGATGAGGGAGGTCAAGCTATTTCCTAAAGCACCTGTAGGCCAGACAAGAAATAATGGATGGAAACTGATCAAGGAGAAATTCAACTTAGAAATAAGGATTAATTTAATCTAGAAAGAAGATTGACTAACTCACTGTGGACAGCTCTTTCACGTTTATGAGCCTTGAAGATTCAATGTAATCTCCATATTGGAAGCAACATGCCATCAAAATACTCCAAACACATACCAACCAGCTACTCACAACCAGGAAGAAACAGCTGTGTCTCAATCCTCCAATTGTGAGTATATGTTTGGCTTCTGTGAGTTTAAAAAAAAAAATTGGTGTGCCCAGCAGGGCTATAATTAAATTATAAATAGAGTTAAAACTTATCTGAAGCTCTGAATTTAGTAAGACTCATTCTGGTTATTTCACTCTCTTAGTTACCCTTCTGTACTTTCACCTGGCGGATAAGTTTCACATCACCTGCTACTTAACACTGAATTTTAGACCATTTGCAGGCAAAGCACGTGTTCTCTCTTGAGGGCTATGTTCTGTTTGAAAAAAAAAATAGTGATGGTAGAAAAGAAAAGAGGAATTGTACTGGATAGAATGACAAGATGCTTTATGAAGGATGATAGAATAACACGATTGTGATAGCCTATTTTAGTATGCAGTCTGGGAGAATAGTTAGGTTGGAAACTTCATTGTCTGTGCACATCTGTGCCTCAAAGGGCCATAGAAAGATGAAAAATAAATAAATAAGTAATAGAGCTTTTCCAAGAAAGGTTTGCTTTCTATAAAGTTCACATTTTTCTTCAGCATAAGTTTGCTGTAACTTGTTCTCATCTCATTACATTTTAAAAGTAACAGTTCACATGAAAATTGGCATGCATTTTTATTTCAGTTCATACATCTTTGCGAGAATTTCTGAATTAAACACAATTTCCACAAATGTAAATATTTTTGTGATTTTATTTGAGAGTTAAATTGAAATGTTCTGGCAAATGCAAACCTGAAAAAATTGCAGAACAAATTGGTTCAGCGATAATTAATTCTGTTGGTCTAAATGACAATGCACACTATGCTTCGTACCCCTCCTTAAAAATTGCATAAAGTGGCAAAAATGACCTATTACGACACACAAAACAAAATAACAAAAAATGACACCGTTATAATAGTGGGTGGGGGTAGGTCTCTTCAGATTTATTTAATATTTATTTTTATTTATGTATTTGGCTGCCCATCTCAAAAGTGAAATTTGACCTACAGAGTTTTAAGTATCAGCACAAAATTTGAGAAAGCAACAATAATCAAAACATAAAGCATAAAAATGGAAACAACTTAAAGCATAAAATGGTCCCCTAACTTTTTGACTTCCATGCCAAGGAGAAGAAAGTTGAGTATTAGGTCCATGAAACTTCAAGTGGTGCATTGTTCCAAAGGACAGGTGGTGTAACAGAAAATAATAGTAGCAATTGCACTTAGACTTACAGTAGTGGCCAAAATTGTGGAAACCTTTTGGGAAAATGGATTTTTGAGATTTGATAACACAACTTTTTTTTTGGGGGGGGGGAGTAGTACCATAAAATTATATATCAATGGAAAGATAAGTTAATCAAGAATGTAGTGTAACAAAGTTTGTTTAACAATCTGTATTCTATGAAAAGGAACAGCCAAAAAACCAGAAAAAGGAAGCAGCAACTTGCTTAGGTTTATATCAGGTAGCTTTCCTTCATCCGACTGTAGCCAATGAGCTTGAGTGTTTAGAGAGCCAATCAGGTGTCATTTTGTTTCGGCAATGAGCCAATCAGATCACCATAGGATTCGGTAATTGACATCATGTATTGAAATTGAGAGGAGGACATTTGTCAGGATGTTATGTGATCACTATCAAGTTGGTTGGGTTTTTTTTGTGTGTGTGTGCTCTTTCATTTAGTAAGTTTGTGAAACATATTAAGATTAAAGTAATGGATCAAAGAGCTGACTGGTCCAGTGGTGGCATTCAAATTTTTTTCTACCAGTTCTGTGGGTATGACTTGGTGGGAATGGAAGGGGAAGAATACTGTTAAATCTACATTCCCTCCCCACTCCTGGGGGAAGGTTACTATAAAATCCCATTTCCTGCCAATCCCATTAGCCTGCTTTCCAGCTCTGTTCTCCTGTGCAGGGTAACAAAAGTCCTATCCAATCAGCTGGGATTCAATGGGAGGCCGAAAATAGATGGGGGCGGGGCCAGTCAGAGATGGTATTTGCCGGTTCTCCAAACTACAAATTTCCACTACTGGTTCTCCAGAACTGGTCAGAACCTGCTGAATACTGTTCTGATCCAGGCTTTGTAAATTGTAATTAATCACAAACTTGTGTTAAAAGCAAAACCTATTTTATTGCAACTCTGGGAATTGTTTTCATTCCCAGCTGGAACTAATCTTAAACAGTCCCCCAAGATAAGCACACACCTTTCAGTTGGAACCACTGCCCCAAAAACAGAAGTATCCAATTAACTATAAAAGAAACCACACGAAATACAAGAAAAAGCCAACCAAAGTACACAGAGCTTCAAGGAGGACTCAGAACCAATGAACTACTTTGCTTCCTGCAAAGGTTTCATCATTTAGGTCTGGTCTTTTATCCCTTATGGAGGGGCAATCACCTCCCAGCCTTACTCCTGAGTTGCCCCTTTTGTTTCAGCTGCTCTCTCCTCCTAGCAGCTCTGTGAACATGCACCACTGGGCACAGGCTCCCCTGGGTCCTCTACTTCTCTGCTGCCAGACTCCAAAAGCTCCTAAGGCAGCACCCCATTCCCAGATGTCCTGGCCCCATCTTCTCCATTGGATGCAGGACCCTCATCTGAGTCCTCTCCAGACTCCCTGACTGGTCCCCTTTCTTCCCCACTGTCCGTTTCCATTGTCTTCTGACTGGCGAACCACAATACCACCTCTGGATAGTCACATAAGAAAGTGATGTAAAATAGTATTATTAAGTGAAAAAGGCTAGCAGTTATAAAGAAATTAGAAGAAAAATTTGTGGAAACTTAAACCAAAGGTGGAATTTGTCATGAGTCCTTCATGAGTCCCACAAGATGAAACTCACTGGAAAGAGACTGGTGCCCTCTTGGAAAACAGGATTCTTTTTAAGTTCTTGGAATGTAATAGCAACCAATTTAATTGGGAGGTTCAATTTTGACTAATTCATCCCACAGCAAACATGCAGATGTTGTCTGTATCTCCTCTGACCAGCAGTTCCCCTTCATTGCTAATATTCATTAAGACTTCACAGCTCTGTCCACGCACAGAGATAAATATTTAGGAAGAGGATGGAGTTTATCTCTGAGGCATGATCACAATAGCACTCTTTAATAGAAAAGATAAACCACAAGTGATATAATTATCACTTTGACAAGCCTGCTCCAGTGACACCTTCTCTGCTAGCATCATGCTGACATCTTCTATCACTATCCATGCAATATCAGTTTGAAGGGAAGCGAGGTTGTTGCTATTTATCTTGAGGTGGATAAAATTTGTGCACAAATTTAAACAAAGGGAGACTGGAAGGAAAGGTCAACATTACTTGGAAATTCAGAACATTATTTCTTTAAGACTTCTTGCTGGGAATAGACAAATTGCTGGATTTGTTTCTTTCTCCATTTAACATTTTAAGTTCCTTTTTTCCCATCCTGTTTTTTTAAACCCTTCATGAATTTCACACACATTCTCAATAATGGCTCCTAATGCATCTTTGTGTGTGTGTTGTGTGTGTGTGTATGTGTATATATAATATATTATATATGTGTGTGTGTGTGTGTGTGTGTATGTATGTATATATATTACTATATATATATATATATATATATATATTATATATATATATAGATCTATATATATATAATATATATATAAATGTATATATATAATATATATATGTATATATATATTTCAATGGCCACTAAAACCCTAGCCACTATAGAAAAACCCAGCCACAGAATCATCAGAGAAGCCATAGAGATGAGAAAAAAGACCTGAAAGCATGAATAGAAGAGATGATTCCACCAGACTGTCAATCATTTGGAAGCCTGCACTCTCAAATAGAAAGATCTCCACACCACAGGCCAGGCAAACACCTGAGCACAGACAGACTGCACTCTCAAATAGAAAGATCTCCACACCACAGGCCAGGCAAACACCTGAGCACAGACAGACTCCCTCTGATGCCTCCAGATCAAACACCCCCCCACCAGGCACCCAGGTGAAACCCAGCTTGTGCATTGAATAGGCAAGCCGTCCTTTCACACGAAGCCCAAGCTGCATTGAAAGCCTCAACCAAACAAGAACAAAGAGTGTTGCCAGCCAATCAAAGCCACAAAACAGACAGAAGAAACCAGAAACACCAATCAATCAAACTCCAAGTCCAATGAACTCAGACCCAGGTTAATAGCCCAATCAGAATAGACCAGCCTCAAATTTGAAACGAGAACTGTGAGACACACTTTCCATACAGAGGCTGATGATGCAGATGAGATTCTGCTGAAACGTTGCCTACAACTTTAACAGAACTACAATGACGTGGGTAATACCCGAAGGAAGCTAAACAGCACAAATGTAAGTACCGCAGATGAGCTGCACGGAGCTTAAAAAAACAAATTATATATATATATATAATATGTATATATAAGAAATTTTTGCGGGTACTTACATGAATGCAGTTCAACTTCCTTCAGGTAATTATCCCACATTCATTGTAGTGCTTTTAAAGTTGTGGCAACTGTTCAGCAGAATCTCATCTGCCATCATTCAGGCTTCTGTATTGTGTTCGTCTGTGTTGTTCGTTGTGACGAACACAATACAGAAGCCTGATGATGGCAGATGAGATTCTGCCGAAACATTGCTACAACTTTAAAAGCACACAATGACGTGGGATAATGCCCGAAGGAAGCTGAACTTTTATATATATATTCCCTTTGATTCATGCCCGGTCACATACATTGGACAGACCAATAGAAGGAATAAGTACCCGCCTGGATGAAACACAAAAATGCAGTAAAAAAGCTGGAACACACCTCCTCACTAGTCCAACACATGTAAGCACAAGTCATAACATCAACTTCAATGGCCACCAAAACCCTAGCCACTATAGAAAACCCCAGTGACAGAATCATCAGAGAAGCATCGAGATTGAAAAAAGACCTGAAAGCATGAATAGAAGAGATGATTCCACCAGACTGTCAATCATTTGGAAACCTGCACTCTCAAATAGAAAGATCTCCACACCACAAGCCAGGCAAACACCTGGCACAAACAGACTCCCTCTGATACCTCCAGCTCAAACACACCCAACCAGGCACCCAGATGAAACCTGGCTTCCTAATAGAAATAGCCGTCCTTTCACGCGAAGCCAAGCTGCACTGAAAGCCTCCAATACAGGAACACAGTGTTGCCAGCCAATCAAAACCACAAAACAGACAGAAGAAACCAGAAATACCAATCAAACAAACTCCAAGACCAATAAAACACAGATCAAGACTCCCAACCAATCAGGATGTAGAAAAAACATCCTGGCACAGCAGTAGGCCAGTCTCAATTTAAAACTAACGGCTGTGATAGACTGACCACATACAAACTCAGTACAGAAGCCTGATGATGGCAGATGAGATTCTGCTGAAACGTTGCCCACAACTTTAAAAGCACAACTACAATGATCGTGGGATAATACCCGAAGGAAGAAGCTGAACAGCACACACACACACACACACACACACGTGTGTGTGTGTGTGTGTGTGTGTGAGAGAGAGAGAGAGAGAGAGAGTTACGTGCGTGTGTTTTCTTTTCTAATTGCAACAGAGATTTGGCCAGAGCATTTAAGTGCAATCAGTGCCCATATCAGCTGAAAGGTAAAGGTTTTCCCCTCGCACATATGTGCTGCTTGTTTCTGGCTCTAGGGGACGGTGCTCATCTCCGTTACGAAGCCGAAGAGCCAGCGCTGTCCAAAGACGTCTCTGTGGTCATGTGGCCAGCATGACTAAACACCAAAGGCACATGGAATACTGTTTTCTTCCCACCAAAGCGGTCCACATTTTTCTACTTGAGTTTTTAAATGCTTTCGAACTGCTAGGTTGGCAGAAGCTGGGACAAGTTGTGGGAACTCTGTGATGCGGCGGTAGGGATTTGAACCATCAAACTGCCAGACTTTCTGATCAACAAGCTCAGCATCTTAGCTACTGAACCACCATGTCCCTTTTTCATGTAAAATAGTTGATTTTTGCTTTCCAATGTGAACTAAGTAACTTTCTCATGGTTGACTTTCTCTGTTGTGTTGCACTGGAGAAGAAGCATTGAGAAGAAACATTTATTTATTTAATAAATAAATATTATTTAACATTTATTTCCTATCAATTTTCCACTGATAATGTTATGGACAATTTGCCTATACCAATGTTTCACTTCTGGATGGGCATATTTTAACTCCCACCAGTGTTGTCATTATCTCAAAGATGCTTCTTCAAAAAAAAAAACCTTGTTTTTCCTTGAAGATGTTTCACTTCTCATCCAAGAAGCTTCTTCAGTTCTGACAGAAGTCAGAACTTAGAAAAGAACCAAAACATCTTCAATGAAAGACAAAAAAGCACAGCAGTCTTTTGAAAAAAGCATTTTGGGGCAACTATGACCTGGATGACTGAGAATCTCCATAAACATTGTTATCAGTGGTTAAACTGACTGGGAAATTTTGAAATCCACAAACCTAGAGATTGCCTTGATTCTGAAACACTGGAAGATAGCACAGCTTCAACTGTCAAACTTAAAATATTGTGTAGCTACATTTTGCCTATTGCTGTTCTGGTATATTAGGAGAATGATAGAATTAAGCCACTCTATGGGAAGCAATAAAGGTTGATTAATGGCAACACACAAGAGAGCCAACTCAGAAGCCAACCAATGCAGAATCATTTTCTGGCAAGATCATCTTTACTTGGGGTTTTGCCATTTTTCAGCTCAGAAATTAGATTCTGGATTTCTGATTGTGGAACTGGGGACCAATCAGCGACCAGATAAAGGGAGGGACAACAGAACTGCTACCCCAAAATTCCCTGAATAAGTTGCCAAAATATCTCACTCAGGACTCTTAAGACATTATATCACTGGCATTGGCGCATATTGGAAGAGCAAGAAAGAAGATGCCAGACCAGATAAAAATCCTTATTTGTTACTGCATGCTTGTCCGCTTCACTAATGAACAGTTTTATTCTTCTACTCTCCAAAGCTTTTTATATTCATTTTTCAGTAAATTAAAAGTTGCATGAAAATCATGATAGAACTAGGGTTTCTATATGACGAAATTACAATAACCAGCATAGACTGAATATCGACCAAGAAAACTGGAAAAGTTATTGGAGTCATAACAGAGTGGAGACTGGTTAGATTTGAAACAGTCCTGAACTAAAGCAATACTTTTCTGAAAAGTGGCAAAAATCCATCAATCATTGAGATGCAATGACTGAAGAAGCTGGAATTACAGAAATTCACAGGAACCTACAGGCCAAAAGGTAGTTATCAACGAACAGGAAACCCTGAAGCTGGGGCAATTGACTTTGGTATAAAGTTGAAAGAAAAGGAACTTACTTAGTAAATGATCATTGTTGAGGTAAAAAGCCTATCTAAATTTGAAACAAGATGGAGCAGAATGTTCAGAAAAATAGCATGTTGTCTACAATGGAGATTCCTCTGGAACCCCAAAAAGAAAGTCCACTCTCCTTCAGAGTCCACCAAAAGAGGAATAGATATATTGAGGGCCTTTAGGTGAATTTTTTTCTAGAAAGGGTAAAGAGAAGAGCAATAAGAATGATAAGGGGGCTGGAGGCTAAAACATACGAAGAATGGTTGCAGGAATTGGGCATGTCCAGTCTAATAAAGAAAAGGACTAGGTGAGATATGATAGCAGTGTTCCAATATTTGAGGGGCTCCCCAAAAATTGAGGGGGTCAAACTATTTTCCCAAGCACCAAAAGGCAAGACAAGAAAAAACATGGATGGAAGCTAACTAAGGAGAGGAGCACTCTAGAACTAAGGACAAATTTCCTAACAGTGAGAACAATCTACCAATGGAACAGCTTGCCTTTAGAAATTGTGGGTGCTCCATCATTGAAAGCTTTCAAAAAGAGATTAGACAACCATTTATCTGAAATTGTACAGGTCTCCTGCTCAAGCAAGTGGTTGGGCTAGAAGACTTCTGAGATCCCTTCCAATTCAATTCTATGTTCCAAGATGAACAGTCTCCACTTTCCACTCCCATGTTGATACTTTCAAGCTGGATGAAACCGTCTGGGCTAACCCACAACTAAGAACAAGGCTACAGCAAATCACATTCGCATTGTTACCGACAAAACTCCACATTGCATGTTCCTATTCAAACCTAAAAATGTAGGCATTTGCGTATAGGGCTGAAGAGGTGAGAAAACAAATCATGCATTTTAATTCTCAGAGATGCAGATCTTTCCAGCTAAAAAAAACATTTAAAATGAACAAGGCTGTAGCTGAATCAGTGTTGGCAATGCACCTTGCTGACAATTTTTATTACACTGGCTTTCATCTCTATTATTCTGAATGTCAGAGAGCTATTTTAAGTACCAGCTTAGTTCAGCTTAAAACAGGTATTAAAATATCTAGATCAGAGAGGGATGTATATGTTTTATATAAAATGTATATAAAAAGCAGCTTAGCTTATTTAGCCTAAAGCAGATGTTTCCCCACCCGCTCAATTATGAACAGTCAGTGTGATAGTACGAAGCGATGCCAACAGAAGGCAGCCAAGTCTTTCTAGCTTGAGCAAATAATAGGTATACCCGACTGCTGCTCACTAAGCCAACTGAAATACAATAATATGTTTTTAATGCAGTCCTGGTTTGTTTCTGTGAGGATTGAACAACATTTCCTGATAGGCAGCATCAGGGGTGGGATTCAAATTTTTTAACAACTGGTTCTGTGGGAATGGCTTAGATGGTAGGCGTGGCTTGGTGATCATGTGACTGGGTGGACATGGCTTGGTGGTCATGTTATTGACTGGGTGTGGCCAACTCAACATCACTCACATTGAGGCATGCATTTCCTCACCTGGCCTCTCATGACTGGGGATGCTGCAACAGTCATAAGTGTGAAAAATGGTCACAAGTCACTATTTTCAGTGCCATTGTAACTTTGAATGGTCACTACCCACAAGCAAAGTACCAGCAAAGGAGGGGAAAAACACTCCAGAGAAGTTCCTGAGACAGGAAGTCTAGTCCTGCCAAGAATGTAATAAGGGTTAACGGAGAGACAGTTTCTGTGAGCAACACCAGAATGTTTCCTTCCTGTCTTCCTTACAGGATTAGCCCAGTAATTACTTCTAACAACCAGTTCTCCGAATTGCTTCGAATATTTTCAACCAGTTCTAGCGAATAGGTGAGGACAGGTAGAATCCCACCCCAGACAGCATCTTCCATGGCAGCTCTACATTTCTCTTTCTTTGTCAACATGAAACAGGTTCCCAAACCTATTTTGAACAGCTCAACTTCACCCAAACAAAAAAACAACAAACCTTCGCCACATTTCTCCACCATCGTAAAAATGGAAGGGACGTGACCTCTCAGGGAGTACTCCTTCAACCACTTCAGTTGATCTAGAAAACCAGACATGAAGAAGTAGAATCCCTGGTGGTCTCTTGAGTATGATTGCTTGCTTGCATAGGCTTCATTGCCCAAGTAAGCAACACCGTTAGTGTAATCGTTGTATCGATCCATCTGACTAGGCAACATCACAGAGCATTGATGAAATTATCTAGTTAGGTAATGAAACATTTGAAAGCAAGATACTGAGCTCGGGAAGCACCAGAGTTTCCAGAAATCAACCCTGAGCTACAGATATTCTGTTCAAAAATTGAAGTGTAGGGTTAGAAAGATATAAAAGCATCATCTAATCATTTCCTTCCCCTTCTCTTTCCTTCCCCTTCTCCTTCCATTCCTTCTTCCCTTCCTTCTCCTCTCCTCTTCCTCTTCCCCTTCCCTTCCTTCTTCCCCTCCCTTCCTCTTCCTTCTCTTCTTCCTTTCCCTTCTCCTTCCCTCCTCCTTCCCTTCCTTTTTCCTTTCCCTCCCTTCTTCCTTTCCTTTCCTTTCCCTTCCTCTTCTTCTTTCCCTTCTTTCTTCCCTCTTCTCTGTGTCAATCTCAATAGTTAGAGACTTAATTAACCTCTCACTAAGTAGTTTCACAAAGTAGATGGAATTAATTTAGCAACAAATAAAGATTAGATCTGTTTAGAGCTAAGTCAAATTCCCTTCTGCTTTCAGAGCAGGTGAAAGGGTTTGCAAAACACAGTTAGAGCACCCCTCCCCCTCCTTCCTATAATGCAGTTAATTCCAGTATTTGACCATGGCTAGTGCAGAAATAGATTCAGCTGCCAACTCATTCCACAAACTTGTGGAAACAATACTTTTCCACTCTTTCTGCTAAAGCTCTGATTAATTTTCCTATATTGGACAATAATCATTTCAAACCAACCCTCTTCCTGTGGGACACAACTGATTCTTAACTTTAGCATGTATCTCCAAATTTGTGTGCAAGATGAATGTTTATCCTTCAAGCTGTCTCTTGGGTCACCCCCGTTGTTTTGGCAAAAAGTCTTACCTCTTCTAGAAATGGTCAGCATATACAGTTACATATACATGTAACTTTGAACAGTCACTAAATTAACTGTTGTAAGTAGATTACATTTACCTGAGGTAAAATGTATTTACCTGAGGTAAAATAGCAATAGCAATAGCACTTAGACTTATATACTTTTTCACAGTGCTTTACATCCCTCTCTAAGCAGTTTACAGAATCAACATATTGCCCCCAGCAATCCGGGTCCTCATTTTATCAACCTCAGAAGGATGAAAGGTTGAATCAACCTTGAGCCAGTGAGAATTGAACTCCTGGCAATTGGCAGAGTTAGCCTGCAATACTATATTCTAGCCAATGCACAGGAAAGCAGGAAGGCAGGAAGGAGGGAGGGAGGGAGGGAAAGAAGGAAGGAAGAGCAATAGCATTCAGACTCATATACCACTTTATTGTTTTGCAGTCTTCTCTAAGCAGTTTACAGAGTCAGCAAATTGCCCCCAACAATCTAGGTCTGTAATCCATAATATTACAATCTGTAGTAGAAAAATTACAGTAGCCTACCAATATAATATTTTCTTAATAACCAAAATAACCAGGAATCAAATCGGCCTTTTTAAAAATAACCTACAATTTTCAGCATTTTCTTTTCTATTTTCCAGGCAGAATCATTTTAAATAATCTCTAGGTTTGAATCCGTATGTGTTCTTTTTTCAACCTTTCTCTTTCTCCCCCCTCCCACAATCTTTCTTTCACACATACACACAGATACTGCCTCAAGTCTACCCTACATTTTCATCAGTGTTCTGTCAGCTTTGATTAGAAGCAAGCAAACTAGAAATTTGAAGCATACTCAAATTCTTCATTTTTCCCTTTAATTCTACATATTGCCGACAAAGCAAAAGTCTCAAAGACTGATGTCTCAGTAGATGACAAGGAATGCAGCCCTATTAGACACATTAATTATCTGGCCTTTGTCCTGACATATATGAGACTCCATAATTTTCTCTCCAATAACCTCTGAGGTCACAGACTTGTCCAAATCCTCATAAGTCAATTTCAGATCTGAGCAAAAAGCTGGAATAAGTTTTTAAACTCTACTTTTAACTCTATACTTCTAGTATCTTTTTAATTTTTAATCCTTCCTCCTCTTCCTCCTCCTCTTCTATTTTCCATCATTATCATCTTCTCCTAAGATGGCATAAATTTCAATATCCCATTTCATCCCCAAAAGATGAAAGTTAGTAAGCCACAGCTAGAAAGCTTGAAAATTTAGTAATCAAATTCTACATGTTTTCCAAGCAGCTTGAGTTTGGGCTAACCCAGCATCTTCATTTTACACCTCATCTTTATGTAATGAACTTCTTCAAGTATCAAATATTTATCACAAGCTTCAGCAGGGGACAGCACCCAAAATAATCTTGCTTGGAGGTTGGAAGGGTAGAATTGGACCCAATGAAATTTGAAGAGCAAGGGAAGTTTTGTAGCCAAGAACATGTATAACAAATGGCCCTGGAAGGTTGCATTGGGAAATAGATTCCAATTTGCTGCCAGAAAAATTCACAGACATAGCCATATAAGTCTCCATAGTTCGACTCAACCTGAAGGAGCCTTCATCTTTTTTTATGATATCTATATATATATAAAAGCAAAATACTAGTAACATATCATCACAAAATCTCCAGAACCATAAAGCTTACAAGCTTGAGATTTGGCACGTATGTTCCTCTTGGCTTCTAGGACTCACTAAGAAAGGATTTTCCGAACTGACCATCAGAGCATTTAAAGTACTTCCTATATTATTATTATTATTATTATTATTATTATTATTATTATTATTATTATTATTATTATTATTATTATTGTTGTTGTTGTTGTTGTTGTTGTTGTTGTTGTTGTTGTTGTTGTTGTTGTTGTTGTTGTTATGCTCTGATGCTAAGGAGTTCTATTCCCCCTCCCCACCAGGAAATAAATCTCTTCCAAATGCAAAACACAAGCAGAGGAGAGGAGTTTCAGTTTTAGTTTCATTGCACCAAGTAGCTTTAGTACAGAACAGTTGAGTAAAGCCACGCCCAGGCTCCTTGCAGTCTCCTTCTTGCTCACACAGCAAATATTCTTTCAGTTTCCAAACAGCCCTCAACTCTCTCTCACACTGACCTGATGCTAGCCAGATGAATACCAATGGATACTGGTAGGCAGAGGCAGAATTGTTTTTTCCTCCCTCAAAACTAAGCCCGACCACAGGGTTTCCTAGTGAAGCATGGATATCGAACTAGTTAGATAATATTAGAATCCCAACTTTCTCAGTGGTCAATTGGTTGGGGGGAGAACATATTTGGGGGTAACATATCATGTGCTATCTTAAGCAGAAAAATGCTTTTCATCCTAAGATTTTGTGAATGCATGGAAGCAAATGGTAAAGCATGTGTCCTCCTGTCACAATTCAATCTCCATTCTTTACATGCATGCAATGACAATGAAAGGCAAATATACAAAAGAGTGGAGCTTGTGATGTTGCAGTATTCTCCTCCCTCCCTCCCTCCCTTTCATTCATCTCCTGTCCGCTCCCCTCTCCTTCCTTCTTTCCTTCCTCCCTCCCTCCCTTTAATTCATCTCCTTTCGTCTCCTCTCCTCCCCTCCCCTCTTCTTCTTTGTCTCCTTCCTTCCTATCTTCTCTCCTCTCCCCCTTCTTTTCTCCTTCCTTCCTTCCTTCCTTCCTTCCTTCCTTCCTTCCTTCCTTCCTTCCTTCCTTTTTGCTTTTATTATTTATGTAGACAACTATCTAACAAATATTAGATATGTCAAACATATCTAATACTGTTTCCTTCTTGTATTTTCCCCACAACAAAAAGGTGAGTTGAGCTGAGAGAAAGAGTGACTGGCCAAAGGTCATCCAGTAACTTTCATAGCTAAAGTGGCATTAGAACTCACCGTTTCTAGCCTGGCACCTCAATCACTAGACCAAAGTAGCATCATTGTGGTTAGAATGTACAAGAATAGCTAACAACCCCCCCCCCCCCCCCC
>BHFT01050992.1:0-41839 GCA_004320025.1 Laticauda laticaudata
GCCAATCAAAGCCACAAAACAGACAGAAGAAACCAGAAACACCAATCAAACAAACTCCAAGTCCAATAAACACAGATGAGATTCTGCTGAAACGTTGCTATAACTTTAAAAGCCCTACAATGACGTGGGATAATACCCGAAGGAAACTGAACACACATGTAAGTGCCCACGAAAACTTAAACACACACACACACACACACACACACATATATATATATATATGCTGTTCATCCTCCTTCGGGTATTACCCCACGTCATTGTAGTGCTTTTAATGATGTGGGATAATACCCGAAGGAAGATGAACAGCACACATGTTAGTAGTTTTAAATTTTCACGGGTACTTATATGTATGCTGTTCAGCTTCCTTCGGGTATTACAATGAGGTGGGATAATTTGGGATCTCAGGAAATAAAGACTCTCAACTCCATTTGTCATGAAAGGTATACTTTTACTGAAGCCAAGTTGTTACAGTTGTTACCAGATCCAAGGATTCCTGTGCAAACCTCGTAATTTTCCCTTCTCCCAGGTCTTCTTCCCACTTGGTCATCTTAGTGGTGTCCAAAACAGGTGTTTTGGTAATAGTTCCATTTGGGTGCCTTTTTGGATGGATGTTTCATTTTCCATTCCACAACCTGTGTCCTTGCATCTTTCAATCAATGTCTGTGGATGGCATCTTCAGTTCCTGTCAATCCCCCTCCCTATCTTCCCATTCCCCCTCCCCAAATTTTATGGTAGGCTGTCATCAAAGCAAAATGAAGCATGGCTAAAGCAGTTTGATGGCAGATCTGACACACTCTTTTTGTTGGACAACAAGCTGGAGTAGATACTCAGCTCACAATTTGCTGCAAAAAAAAAATCTTGCTTATTATGTGAAGCTAATGGCAGCATTTTCTAACTGCTTTCTATTCTACCATTGCCTATCTCCCAAGATCCAACTATGAGCTAATGTTCCTTCAATAAAGACATTATTAAAAATTTTGGGGAAATGAAAGCATACCACAATCAAGATTATAAAAATAATTTTAAAGGAGAAAAGCCGTTTTAGATGATTAAATGGAAAAAGAATGTGGGTTCCAGTAAGTGAAATAAATAAAACTATTTTATTAA
Organism: Laticauda laticaudata; assembly: GCA_004320025.1. Classification (NCBI taxonomy): domain Eukaryota; kingdom Metazoa; phylum Chordata; class Lepidosauria; order Squamata; family Elapidae; genus Laticauda; species Laticauda laticaudata. The sequence continues at coordinate 1,108 of BHFT01050992.1, forward strand.
GTAATTGGGCACCATCTTTAATCCTAATCAAGGGAGTTCATCATTTTAATAGCATATCATAAATCCATCTGCCTATTCATGACTGTTGTAATTAAGTGTTATTATACAGCGTTCGTTCCTAATTTGCAGCCACTGTTCATAGAAAGAGGATCCCATCTTTTGTGTAAACTGAAAAGAATCCTTGGTGAAAAGTCCAATATGGCTATTCTGTTCTAATTGGTGGAAACTTTGCAACAGAGAAGTTTTGTTATTTTTTCAGTTATAGGTTTTTAAAAGTGTTTTCCTAGATTTTTGTCCCCTTTCATTGATAGAACATAGATGAACTATCTGTTTGCAGTCTAACAAAAGTTCTCAAAGTTTTGTGCACTTTTGGGTTGCTATTTTTATTATCTCCCAAAAGCTGGTAGGAAAGATGATCATCCATGAGTTACAATTTGCTTCTGAATTTTGACAGTGAAATGCTGGGGCATTCTGAAAGTCACACATTGATAACACTTGAAAATACATTATGGCATGCAAAGTCTTGATTTCGCATGTCATAAAGTGCCTTACAAACAATCCCTAATGTATGACCACAATCAAGCCCAAAATTTCTGTTGTTAAGTAAGACAGTTGTTAAGTGAATTTTGTCCAAATTCTTGCCACACTGGTTAAGTGAATCACTGAAGTTGTCAACCCTGAAGCTGGCCTGACTGAGGCCACTTTGAGACTTTAGTGCTGACACACTGAAGAAGAGGGATCGGGAGGGGGGGAAATAGAGATAGTTGGGGTGTTGTAGTCAAAACAAAACATGGAAACCAAGTGTCAGGGATTCGGGATAATGTCAGAATTCCAGCAACCCTCCATTCTAATCAATAACTCTGAGGCAAACAACTCTCAAAGATAGCTCTATTTGGATAGTAACTGGCACATCTGTGGAATCCCAAATCTGAAAGTTTTGGGCTTCCTTGCAAAAGTCATAACTACAAATCCATCCCCCCTTAGCCATCACCACATCACATGGTCCAATAATCATCCATCCTAAAATAAGATTCCCATTTCATTATGCACCATACTCAGCGACCTTGAACCAACAAAATAATTTTATTTTGTCCAACTAGATCTACTCAAATGAATTCCTCTTTCCCATTTTCTCGGGCTCAATTGTGGCAGTATGGTAGCATCAAATCTCAATATGGCTTCCAAAGCTGACACCAAGGACATTCCTGCAGATGCTCGGAAGGAGGAGACAGGTTACCTAGAAACTGGACAGTATCCTGATTGGACCATGTGACTGATTGTTTTGAGAAAGTGACAAAGTTTTATTTTTAATTAGGTAAAAACCATGGGAATAGTCAGAGTCGGTTTTCACCATCCTGTGCCAATATGACACATCCAGTAAAACTATTCTTTGAAGAAATTTCTTGTCTCAGACTTTTGTTGGCTATGAGTATGTTATTTGGAACCCTGACAGATGTTAAGTAAATCTGGCTTCTCTGTTGTCTTTTCTTGTACTGAATGTTGCAAAAGGGGATAACGTGGCCATGGCTCATTGCAACCATTATAAGTACATGCCAGTTGCCAAGCCTCCAAATTTTGATCATATGACCATGAGGATCATGCAATGGTTGTGTGAAAGAACAGTCATGAGATGCTTTTTTTAGTGCTGTTGTAACTTCAAATGGACACTAAGGGAATGATTGTAAGTTGAGGACTGCCTGTATATGGTTTGTAATTTCAGTACCTGGGAGATACCTGTCAGTTTATAACACATGGCCCATAGATGGTAGCCAACTCTAGAAGTATAGAGAGGGATCTTGGAGTCCTAGTGGACAATCATTTAAATATGAGCCAGCAGTGTGCTGCAGCTGCCAAGAAAGCCAACACAGTTCTAGGCTGCATAAACAGAGGGACAGAATTAAGATCACATGAAGTGTTAATGCTACTTTATAATGCCTTGGTAAGGCCACACTTGGCATCCAGTTTTAGTCACCACAATGTAAAAAAAGATGTTGAGACTCTAGAAAGAGTGCAGAGAAGAGCAACAAAGATGATTCGGGGACTGAAGGCTAAAACATATGAAGAACATTTGCTGGAATTGGGTATGTGTAGTCTGATGAAAATAAGGACTAGGGGTGGCATGTTAGCAGTGTTCCAATATTTCAGGGGCTGCCACAAAAAAAGAGGGAGTCAAGCTATTCTCCAAAGCACCTGAAGGCAGGACAAGAAGCAATGGATGGAAACTAATCAAGGAGAGAAGCAACCAAGAACTAAGGAGAAATTTCCTGACAGTGAGAACAATTAGACAGTGGAACAACTTGCCTCCAGAAGTAGTGAATGCTCCAACATTGGGAATTTTTAAGAGGAGATTGGATAACCATTTGTCTGGTGTAGGGTTTCTTGCCTAAGCAGGGGTTGGACTAGAAGATATCCAACTTCCTTTCCAACTCTGCTATTCTATTCTCTTCTATTCTCTTCTGTTCTGTTCTGTTCAGTTCTGTTCAGTTCTGTTCTGTGCTGTTCTGTTCTGTGCTGTGCTGTGCTGTGCTATTCTTTGCTATGCTATGCTATGCTATGCTATGCTATGCTATGCTATGCTATTCACCAACTATAGTCAAATGATCAGGATAGAAACTGCCTCTTCACCTCACCTCCATGATTATTCTCCAGTATAGAATTTCTACCTTCAATATGAATGGAGGTTTAGTTCTTAAAAGGATTTCTGAAAGAAAAAAAAAATGAATTATTATGGTCTCTGTCATGTTGCATGAAGTTCTTATTGAGGCATGAACATAGAGACAAGTACTTTATAAACTTCTTTATAAACTTAGTCTGTCAGCAGATGCTTCTTAAATTTCTTTCTTTGGTTTCCCACCTGTATTTGAATAGGTTTGTCAACCTAGTCTCTGTGTGGGAGAAGGATTCCTGTAAAAGAATTTAAATTGCTTCACCAGGAGCCTGTCTGGAATACAGATCTGAAAATTACCACCAACAGATGTGTGTGGTTCCAGGAGGAAAAAAAAAAAGACTAATTTCGGAGATATCCAAAGATACATTTTTGACATAAATTATCTGCAATCTTTAAAGCTAGTATCCTTTAAAGAACTGCAAAATAGCTGAAACCTGGTTTTTAACTTTACACCATAGTCCTAAAAGTTGGAGAGAAGGAATGGGGTTATTGGAATTATGCTCTGATTTGGAACCTCATGTCCAGGGCCTGTAGCCACATTAAAGTTCTCCAGAAGTTACTGACTGTGATTTCAGAATCAAAATCAGAAGAGAGCTAGAAGGGAACTTGGAGGTCTTTTAGTCCAGCCCCCTGCTCAAGCAGGAGACCCTGTGCTATTTCAGACAAGTGATTGTCCAGCCCCTTCTTAAAAACTTCCAGTGAAAAAGTGGGTGCACAAGTGAGTGCACAATGTCTGAAGACAAGCTGTTCCACTGTTTAATTATCCTAACTGTTAGGAAGTTTCTCCTTAATTCCAGGTTGCTTCTCTCCTTGATTAGTTCCCATGCATTGTTTCTTATCTTGCCTTCTGGAGCTTTGGAGAACAGCTTGACCACTTCTTCTTTGTGGCTGCTCCTCAAATACTGGAATACTGCTATAATGTCCCCCTAGTCCTTCTTTTCTCTAGATTGGCCAAACCCTGTGAACTCATTCTCCATATTCCCTGAAAAAAAAAAAGATAGTGATGTTTTACATACTTCAACACACTCTTTTCATAGGCAAATGTCAAAGGAATCCTTTCCAGCATCGGCTGGAAAGTTGTTTACAGACTGCAAAAATCTCATGAGGAGGGGACCTCAATTGCTTTTGTGGGAAGACACCCTACTCCTAGAAGAATGAAATATTTTGGGAAATATTAAAAAGCAGAAAATTTCCCTGAAAGAGGAATAAAAAAAAAAGTCTTAAGGGAGACAGAAACTCCATCTCCCAACCCCTGGCAGATATTTTGTACCCATTAAGAAAGACTGGGCCATCTTATCCAAAAACAAAAGACCTTCAGCTCCAGGGTGATGGGATTAAGACATGACTGTTCAGGATATAATTGGATTAACCCACTACCATTTAGCAGCAGAGTTCACTACATTGCACAAACTCTTAAGGACATTGCATCATCCTCCAAACTTCAACCAAACTTAGCTCAGACAAGCTATAGAGACAGCTATGACCTCTACAAAAGCCAATAGAATACAGGTTCTTGCACAGGAACAGAAAGCTCAAATGCAAAGCCCTAGAGAAGGTATAAAAACCCCTCACTCTCAACTCCATGAGTTCAGCTGCCCAGAGCCACCAATGTGCTTCTGCTTCATGATTAAACCCTCTTTCCAATCAACCTCCAGCCTCCATTTTGTCTCCAGTGCCTTTCTCCTGGCTTGGAACAGAACTTGATGAATATTTCTTCCAACACCTTCTTCTGATGCAAATTCAGAGACACAAGCAATATATTCCCTCTGTTTCTTTTCAAACTCTTTATTTAACATGAAGCATAGGGCAAAAAAGCAATACACAATTAGGAAAACTTTTGGTTCTAGTCTTCTTTCTAAGAAACTTTAGGACTATACCATTTTCAATTCTTCAACTTCCTCCCACCTTCTGCTTCAGGGGTCCCTGACTCCTGGGCCATGGACTGGTTCCGGTCAGTGGCCTGTTGGGAAATGGCCTGCACTAGTGGCAGGTGAGCAAGAAAACTTTAATCTGTTCATGCATGAGATCTAGGTTACCATGTAAAAACATCACCCTTCCCGGTCTGTGGAAGACAACTGTTGCTCCAATACTGGTTACTGGAGCCAGAAAGATTAGGGATGCTGTTCTACATGACAATAAATTGTTGAAAGACTAGTTTGGTCTAGTGATTAAGGCACTAGGCTAGAAGGCAGAAGACCATGAGTTCAAAATAATTAACAAATGCTTAAATATGAGCCAATAGTGTGCAGCGACTGCCAAAAAAGCCAAAGCAATCCTAAATTGCATTAACAGAGGGATATTATCAAGATCAAGTGAAATACTAATACCATTCTATAAAGCTTTAGTAAGACTACACCTCGAATACTGCATCCAATTTTGATCACCACACTATAAAAAGAGATGTTGAGATTCCACAAAGAATGCAGAGAAGAGCAACCAAGATGATTAGGAGACTGGAGGCTAAAACATACGATGAAGGAACTGGGCATGGCTAGTCTAATGAAGAGAAAGACCATGGTGACATCATAGCAGTATTCCAATATTTGAGGGGCTGCTATAGAGGAGGAGACAAGCTATTTTACAAGGCACCTGAAGGCCAGACAATGAATAATGGATGGAAACTGACCAAGGAGAAATTCAGCCTAGAAATAAGGAGAACTTTTCTGACCATGCGAACAATCAACCAATTGGAACAGAAGTTGCCTTCAGAAGTTCTGGAAGCTTCATCACTGGAGGCTTTCAAGAAGAGACTAGACACCCATCTGTCAGAAATGGTATAGGGTCTCCTGCTTGGGGAGGGTTAGACTAGATGACCTATAAGATCTCTTCCAACTCTGTTATTCTTAAAAGTAAAATCTGGCTTAGCCAGTCATTCTCTCTCAACTCAGCCCATCTCACATGGTAGCTGTTATGGTGAAAATAGAAGGAGGAAGATGTTTTGGATATACTCACTGCTTTACATTATCAGTAAAATAATAAAGGCAGGTTATAAATAAATAAACAAATCATTCAGAAGGTGAAAGGGCAATGAAGGCACTGAAAATAATTATGTTTTAAATGATAAAATAAATTGGAGGCTCTTTGGGCTCCAAATATGAAATCTTTGAAGTTGGTTGAGTATCAAGGCTGAGGACCAAATACTCACTGGGTATCCCCTGAGTACCAAGCATCCTGTATGACAAAGAACAACGGGATCATCCCTCAATCCTCTGAGTAGCCCATTTACATTAAAAAAAAATGATTACTATACAGAATGGAACCTATAATAAACCTTAAGCTTTTTTTTTTTTTACAGCTCTCATNAACCTATAATAAACCTTAAGCTTTTTTTTTTTTTACAGCTCTCATTCATTGTATAGCAAAGCAAGTAATAACTAAAATTGCTATTTGGAGAGGGGAAAAAGATCAGTCAATGTACACTAGGCAAAAATGAGCTACACTGTGTGGTTTAAATCTGTTCTTTTTAATGATTGGGGTGGTTGGGGTAGGGTGAAAACCTTTAGCATTATTTTTAGGTATTTTAAGTCCACATATTATTTATGTTGACAGCTTGGCTGCAGGCTACAAAACAGACAAACCTGTTCTACATCTTTCTGCTTTAAAAAAAAAAGAACAGAAAATTTAAACCTCTTATCAATCTACTGTCACGGTTTTACAATTTATCTGTAGCTAAGTGGAAAAGAGAAAGTGCGAAGGGAAGAGAGAAGAGTTACTGGAAAGATATGATCTGATTTTACCAACAGATCTATCAACTTGGCTTCTGAAGCAGAGATCCCCAAACAAGATTCAGAAAACACAGGAGATATTCCTGCATGGAATGTGCTAAGGCCTTGTAAAGCCAACACTTCTTTATGATGTATCCAACCATGACCAGTTGCATGCCTAAACAAATGACATCAGTGTGCTATCACACCAGCAAACTCCTCTGCTATAGCTCTATCATGGCAACAAAACTGTGAAGTAAGCAGGTACAACAACCGGCTTTGTAAGGAAAACCTCATAATCTCTCCATATTTCAAGGAGAAATATGAGATTTTAATGGATTTGTGATTTTATGGACAAAAGTTGTATTCATTAACCTCTCTCTTTCTCCTTCTGGATTCTTGGCTTCTATCTTGCAAGGGTTCATGAGATGGTATATCTAAAAGTCACCTAGTTTGCATGTTAACTCAATCAAGAACATTAATAATTTAAGTCTAATTGTCATGCCCGTCAGAATTTGACTCTGAGGAGGAAGCCAAACAGCTGACAGGAAGTGGGAGTGTGGCTCTGTTGGCTGTGGAAGAAACTTGGGAAGGGCAAAGTCCGGCTAGGCAGAGCAGGGAAGAGGTAGAACAAGGGAGAGGGAATTTAGAGGAAGACCCAGTCCCACCCCTTCTTCATCCTAGGGTATGCAGGGAGGAATGGAGAAGAGAGCAATGTAGATTGCATGGCTCACGGGGGAGGAAAGGGCCCTGATTCCCTTGATTAGCTGCAGCTGGGAACATAGTGTATAAAAAAAGGCAAGCTGTGTGCAGCAAGCTGTCAGGAGCAAACATGACTTTATCTTGTATTGTCATGGCTTATCTGTGCTCCTGGCTTCTTCCCAACTGTGTGAGTTTTGTTTTGCTTTCAAGTTTGAAATTCCTGCTCCTGCCCTGCCAAACTAATTTCTCCAGTTTGGTTTGTTTAGATTTTAAGTGACAGTTTGTGTGTACCTTGTTTCGGACTGAATTTTCTACAGTCAAAGACTGTTCCTGGGAGAGTTTTTCTCTAGCCCGAGGGTAATCTGGACACTGGGGGCAAAGTTGGAGATAATAAAGGGACTCTTATTGCTTATCTGATTGTGTTACCTTTGTGCCCCAGGTCATCACACCAATCCAGTCTATTCAAGAAACTCAAAGGAGGAGAGGAAAGAGGGAGGTGGAAAAAGAATAATGGAAGAGGAGATTATAGTAATCTATGTGAAATGAGAAGGTCAGGTTAAATTTTATTGTCCCAATTTTTTGTCCTAGCCTCTCCAGAAATATAGACAGTCTTTTTGAGATTTTGTGAGATGTAAGGTTAGTCTGAAGACTCATGAGATCTGATGACCCTACAGACAATCAACCATTATGATCTCATGGTCATCCATTCATGTGTATATACTTTGATTATTCAGGTTTCCATCACTGAGATTTATAAAAGTTTATAAAAATAAATAAAACCATCTATTCAACAGTTGACACCTTAAACAACGAATGTATGCCAACAAATGACATGAACAACATTCTTCATTTGCTATAACAGTCAAGATTGATGTCCTCTTTGACCATTCACTTATGTCCAATTTAAAGTTATGGTAGTCCTTATCCTGAAATCTCTGGATAAACAACAGGAATAAAACAAAGTCAGAATAATGTATGCTGCCTAATTAACAAAAAAAAAAACCTGCAGGTGGGAAAAAAAATCTACTTCTTCCTAATGTTGTTTGCTTTGGGATGACTTCACTTATCTGGAGAACCACAACGACAACAGCAAGAGGAAATCAGACCCTTTTTCTCTCAGAAATTTTTAAGACAAGTTTACTTTACAGGCTCATTATAAAGATTACAGAGATAATGTTTATATAACACTTTAAACCTTTGACACATACTCTATATAAACTAAGTGATACCGCTGTTTAGCTTTATCTCTACCATTAAATATGGAACAAGGGTTTTGTTTTGTTTTTTAATTTCCATCAAGCATTTTATTGGAGCAACAAATGAAAGCGGTAGGAGTTTAGCTTTCTTCCATAAGTTCAGGTGCTGGAATGTAATAAAATGATGTAAACAGCTGTTTTGGCTTACTAGTAATGTACCCTCATGGGTCTTAAGAGACAATCAATATTCTGGGAAAAATTGTATCAATGCAGCCTTGTAGGTCTCCTGCATATCAAAGTGTAGATGAGGGATCAGAACTTTCTTTTCTTCATGTAAACACCCCCAGCCCCATACACACATGTACGCAAAGTGCATCTACAAATGCAAAATTAGAATACTGCTCAGGGATGTCCATTGCGGCAAAGGCTGATTAGAAATTAAAACACATTTTTTTTAATAAAAATAGCTCTAAGAATAGAGAGAAAAAGCACATCTGGCTAATCAAAAAGACATACAACTAGGGGTGGGATTCTCTCGGTTCGGCCTGGTTAGGGAAAACTGGTAGTTACAGCAATGATTTGGCCCCATTCACTTGCCCCTGCCCTATTCTGTCCTTTATTTCCGGGGTTTTTAACTCAGCTGTTTGGCATGGCACACCAGATTGCTGTGCCTCCGTTGATTTGCTCACCGGGACTGCAGCAGAAGGTAAGTTTTACACCAGAAAAAGCAGCATTTTACAAACACTGCATGCATGCTCGCCGAACTGGTTGCTACACCAATTGAACCCCGCTCTGTATACAATTACCAATAGAAAGGAAGATACATAGCTGAGTTGAACTGTGGAGTCTTTGGTGCTTTCTGAGCTGGGTTGTTAGCTTGCAAACATTTCATTACCCAAATAGGAGACATCATCAGTGTGAGGGAATGTGGGGATTTGCTTCCTTTTTTATAAGACAGTAGCTTGCCCGCCAGTGTAAATGGCAGTGTGGTTTTCCTCTTGGTAGTTCCTTGATTAGGTGATTGTTTTCTGCTTGACTGTTTCATCCTTTTCTTGGTTTACTAGGTATTGAGTAGAATATCCCTTTTGTTGGAAGGTGTTGTATAGGTGGTACACTATTATTAATCTCACATCCTGGGTTCCTGAAGTACATTTGTGCTTGTCTGAATGAATCCTGAGTGAAACAAAAAGACTACAACACATCCTTTCCAGATAAACTGGGATTATCACCAGATGAACAGATAAGCAGAAAACAAAATCCTAATCAAGGAACTATCAAAAAGAATACTGCATCCCCAACAACACAGGCAGGACAAGATATTATATATAAACAGGGAGCAAATTCCACATGCATTAGCATTGCTGATATCATCCTGTTAGCTACTGAAATACCCATAAGCAAACAACTAAGCTCAGAAAACACCAAGAACTCCACAGACATAGATCAAGTTATACAAAAGATTATGTCTGTCTTCTATCATCTACCTACCTACCTACTTACCTACCTACGTCTGTCTGTCTGTCTGTCTGTCTGTCTATCTATCTATCTATCTATCTATCTATCTATCTATCTATCTATCTATCTATCTATCTATCTATCTATCTATCTATCTATCTATCTATCTATCTCATCATCACTATTATCCTAACAAGCTTTGTTACCAGGATTCCCAAAATACAAATCTGAGATGAAATCTCAACCACTAAGCAGGAACTCACCTGGAGTAGCATTTGCAAGAAGGTACACAAAATATGAGTGCACAAATTTTAGACCATGACTCGTGTATATTTTCTTAAAATGAACCACTGAAATTCTGTGAAAAGTAAGCAGGTGCTTGGAATTCTCAACCATGCTAAAAGTAACAAGGTGCGAACGTATGAGACCATGAAGCCAGCCACAAAAGATTACAATGATGTGTTGAGAACTATTAACACTAAGCCAAGGGGTTGTTTTTAGATAATGGCTAAGCTAAAATAACAATTTTGCTACAAATATGTATGTCCTTCATTTAAGCTAATGCTCTATGGTATTCTCTAGAGAGGAGTATGATCTCCTTCTGCCCTCCATGTTGATGAATTAACCTAATCAGTAAGGTTAACCTTATCAATCAGATTGGCAGAATATCCTAGGGCACTGCTACTAATTAACTGTAATGGAACCAATTATATAAAAGTAATAATTCACATAGGTCTATAAAGAGATCTTGTATCCTCACCCCTTTTTAGGTCTTTGTTTCCTTGCCTCGGGTACCAAAGCTGTCAATAAATCAATTGGGTTTCGATGTAATTATGTCTTGATTTCTGTTTAAACATACCCTTTGAGGCAGTGTTGATGGGAGGCATTCCTACAAATAAGGGCTGGGTAAAACAGGTTTTGTAAGAAAACTGCATGGACATTGCAATAAAAGCATCTCAGTTCTTTATGTATGTTTCATTTGCACACAGCTCCCTACCATCTACCAACATCGACTCCAACGCCCCAGGCTAGGGGCGCCCAGCGGTGCCCAGCGCAGCTGACAGGTGGGCCCTCCTTCCCGGTGGCAGAGCTCTCACCAAAGCAGTGAGCGCCTCCCCGCTGGACCCTCCGCTCATCCTGCCAGGGCTGTGCCAGAGCCGTGCCAGCTGAGCAGAGCCGGGAAGGTGAGCTGTGGGTGCGTGCATGCCTGCTCCTGCCCCCTCGTTCCCAAATCTCACCTGGGCGAGCAGCGCTTCACCTGCTGTGCAAAGCCGCAACTTCCTCACCTCTCAGCAAGCAGAAGGAACTGGCTGCAGCCTCCTCCTCCTCAGCCACAGCACAGACCTTGCGGGGAGAGAGAGAGAGAGAGAGATCCTCTCGGGCGAGCGCCATCCCTCGGAACGCGGCGACGGGAGCGCCTGAAGCCAAGTGTCTCCTCAGGGCTCCGGTTGCAGGGAGGAGCCCTGACTGGCCGCACATGGCTGCGCCAAACACCGTGGCATTCCTCTAATGCCACAGCAGCAAGGGAGAAGGAAAAGCAATGGTGGCGGAAGGTCTCCCGGTATGAAGTGCCCCACCAACGCAGGCAGCACCATATCCAGGCATGCAAGTACTTCCTAAATGCAAGCCCCCCGCCATTCCCCCCTTTTATTTTGCATGTTTATTATGGGCCTTAATTTGGGGGGAGGGGCTTAATTCGATTTTATAAATTGAATGCCTATAAAACATGGTGGGGCTTCCTGTTGGTGGAGGCCGTATTGTTGGAGAAACACGGTAGTTTGCATAATACTTTAAATAAAGAGGAAGCAAGGAATATAAAATGTAATGGAAAGCATGAATCACATGTAGTAAAAGGGAGAAAGGAGATACCCCAAATTAATTAAATTAATTTGATTAATTCGTTAATTACATAAATTTATATGTCACCCATCTCAATATTGTAACAACTCTGGGCAGCTTACAATATGATAAAAAGCTTAAAAGAAAAGATAATGCAAAATGATTAACATTAAGAGGATTAAATAAGCAACTCAAAATCAATACTTGCTCCTTGCTCAATTTCATAGTTGCTTGCCCAGGTTAACAAATCTCCTTATCCCTTAGTTCATCATGGGATCTAAGTCACAATAAATGTGGAATATTGTTGTTACTATTATTTGCAAAAAAAAAAAAAAGTCATCTGTTCTCTGGTTCTGTCTTGATTTATTTGACTTTTGACTGGTTCAAATAGCTTAGAACTTAGAATAACTTGATTGTCACTTGGAATGTACACTAAATGGCATACATTAAAAAGAAATTTCATTGCAGGCAGCTCTCAAAGGGTCACCACCTCCAATATACACCATATGAACATGATTAAATAAATAAATAAATAAATACGAAATTATGCATATACCCACATATATTATATGACATGGATAAACAACACAGTCTAATTCAGATGTATACATATACTATATATGGTGAGAAAAACAAATCTTGTGAGTTTACCAAAGGGATGGCCTAGGGAACCAAGTTTTTACAGAATCAGGTGGTCCTGCTACAAATACTTTGAAACCTCCTTCCAGAGGGGAGCAACAGAAACAGACCCTGAAGTGGGTGTGTGGGGTCTCTAACAATGCTTTGAGTTCTAAGCACATAGTGCTTATAAACAGTAAACTGACTAATGAGAAACAATCTTCGATGATAAAATAAAAATATAATTGTTCTCACCATCATCTCACCCAAAAAATGCATCCCCCCCAATGATCTTTCAGACTTTCTTTTTTCTTAAAAATTACAAGGCCTACTTATTTCCATCAAAAGCAATGTTGGAAATGTAGCCAGACACCGGGGACATATTATCATGAGCCACGGTGGCACAGTGGTTAGAATGTAGTACTGCAGGCTACTTTTGTTGACTGCTGGCTGCCTACAATTTGGCAGTTCAAATTTCACCAGGCTAAAGGTTGACTCAGCCTTCAATCTATCTGAGGTTAGTAAAATGAGGATCCAAATAGTTGGGACAATATGCTGACTCTGTAAACTGCTTGGAGAGGGCTGTAAAGCACTGTATATAAGTCCAAGTGCTATTGCTATCATATGTGGTAGACATGTGTAAAAACAAAGAAATATTAGACAAAAATACATAGATGGTTGGGGAAAAAAATGTTAAAACAACATATAGATTATAAGCCAAAAATATTTTTTACTAGGCATAATACCTGAAAAGTATGATAAAGTATAATCGTTGATATGATATGTTTTGACAGCAGCAAGAATTGTTTTTGCATGGTACTGGAAAAATGAGAGCAAAATGAGGGCAAAGCAATAGACACTATTTACATAGACTTCTGTAAAGCCTTTGGTTCAATGGTACATGATAAACTACTTCTAAATTTAAAATCTTATGGCATCTCCGGGCACCTGAGTAATTGGATAGCTGCATTCCTGTCAAACAAGCAGCAAATGGTCAAAATAGTGAGCGCCCTCTCAAATCCCACACCTATTAACAGCGGTGTCCCCCAAGGCAACGTTCTAGGATATAGGCCCTTTATACTTTACATAAATGACCTTTGTGATCATATTAAAAGCAACTGCATTCTTTTCACTGATGATGTAAAACTTTTCAACACCACCAACAATACTACCCTACAAAAAGACCTTGACTATGTGTCAGAATAGTCAATCAAGTGACAACTTCAAAATTCAACAAACAAATGGTCTGTCTTACATATTAGCAAAAAAACAACAGAAAATAAAATACAAGCTGAATGGAGATGACCTTGTAGATGACCCCCATTCTGTCAAGAACCTTGGAGTACTCATCTCTAATGATTTAAGTGCTAGAGCTCACTGTATTGTACTACTAACAAGAACATACAAAACATTTGTTGGACCAGTTCTTGAATACAGCTCATCTGTCTGAAACCCACATTGCATATTGGATATTAACACAATTGAGAGAGTCCAGAGATATTTCACAAGAAGTGGAGTGTCCTCTACTCCCCTACTCGCAACCGAATACCTTATACCCCAGACTTGAAATTTTAAATCTAGAAAACCTAGAACTATGCCAACTTTGGTCCAACCTAAGTGTAGTAAATAAAATTATCTATTGCAATGTCCTACCTATCAATCAATATTCCAGTTTCAAGCACAACAATACAAGAGCACACAATAGATACAAACTCAAGGTAAACCAGACCAAACTTGATTGCAGGAAATATGACTTCAGCAACAGAGTGGTCAATGTCTGGAATACTCTACCTGACTCTGTGGTTTCTTCCACGAACCCCAAACACTTTAACCTTAGGTTGTCTACTATTGACCTCACCTCATTCCTAAGGGGTCTTTAAGGGGTGTGCATAAGCGTACCAATATGCCTACCATCCCTGTCCTAATGTTCCCTTTGATTTGTATCGATTTCAAGTATTAATAATCATGTTTATACTTATATCTGCTATCTAATACATGCTTTGACAAAATAAATAAATAAATAAAAATACATAAACAAAAAGAGGATGTTATTAAAAATAATAGATTATGCAGAAATGGACTAAAAATAAAATAAAATGAAGATTCAGAGTACTTTTGATCATGGGTATTTGTTTTATAAATGGTTGAATAGTAGAGGTAGAAATTAGGAGTCGGGAAAGTATTATAATATATAAATAAATTGACCCAGACAACACCTTGTTCACTAAGTACTTATGTATGTAATGTGAATATATATAAATAAACTGTTTAAAAAAGAAGAAGCAAAAGGAATACCTTATAGTAATCCTATTAATTGGTCAGGTCATTTCTGTGTAAATTTTCCCTCCTCCCCCCCCCCAAAAAAAATCCCTTGTTCTGAAGTGGAAGGAAACAATCAGGAGCAATTCCCAAACTAAAAGCTGTTAAAGCATTTAAAGTAAACTGTGTTTCTCCTATCTTGCTGGAGGTTCTTTGCAAGATAAAGTATGTAAGTCTACTGTAATGATGTTTACTCAACAAAGAGCTTGACAACTGTACTCCTTTATTGATTGTTTTTGCCTTTCTGTGCTGAGTAAAACAATTAATTTATAGGACTTCTTTTAAAAAAAAAGTCTTCATGCATAGCACTTGCAGCATTTTTGACCTAATATCGTATTCATTTAATCTGCTTTACGAAAATTGCTGGAGGAAATATTCAGCTGTTTTCTGAAAGACTGACTTGGGGATTATCGGAGCTGGATAATTGTTGAACGGATCAGATGTGGGAAGAAATACTTTATTTGACATTAATCTTCCTGAAATGGGCAATGAATTTGAGAAATAGATTGCTGTCTAACTGGTTTGCCAAAACACCTCTTGCTGAGAGCAACTGTAGCTCTCACTCTCTCTCTTTAAAAAAAAACAAAACCAAAAACAGTCTCTTTTAACCATTTTCAATCTTTATTCAACATCTGTTATTTCTTCCTTCTCTGGAATGTAATTATGCAGAATTCCAGCATAAAGCAGGTTGTGTACTTAATAGCAGACATCTCAAAACATCCCTGCAGATGTTTCTTTCATGTTTTCTGATTCTCTCCTGCTCTTAAAATGTATGCGCACAACATATGGAGAGCTTCTGAAAATAGATCTGCAAATCAGAGGCTTCTAGAAACTTCCTAAAGGAGACTTTCGGAAGTCTTCAGCGGAAAATGTAATGGACACCACTCCTGAACTGAACCTTAAACTGACTCTCCCTAGGATGAGTCAGTTTCAAACAATAGAATAGAATAGAATAGAATAGAATAGAATAGAATAGAATTCTTTATTGGCCAAGTATGATTGGACACACAAGGAATTTGTCTTTGGTGCATATGCTCTTAGTGTACATAAAGAAAAAATAAAATATATTTGTCAAGAATCATAAGATACAACACTTCGAGATAGTCATAGGCTATTAATAAGCAGTCAAATCATACTAGGAAACAATAAAAACAACAGAAGTTGTAAAGATAAAAGCAACATGGATATCTCCATAAGTGGGAAGATATAGATACTAGTAAGGATGAGAAGAAAAAGAAGAATACAGTCTTAGAAGTTAATTTGGCAGAGTTGATTAGCAGAGTGATGTCATTTGGGAAAAAACCCAGATTAATAGTCTCAAAGGCAAACTATATTAATCCCTAATGAATTTCAATGTCATTCAGACATCTGGAGGGTATACAAACCAAAGACACTAACCCAACAATGCTTGTTTCAAGAAGCAACTGGACTTTCTGGTTTTTCTTTAAAGACATTTCTCTTTTCAGCCAAGAAGCTTCAGTTTCTTTTCAGTTTCTTTTAGTGAAAAGTCTTCAAAGAAAAAACAGAAAGTCCAGTTGCCTCTTGAAAAAAAGCAGCTTTGGGACAACCATGACCTGGGTGAATCTCCATAGAAAAAGTCACTAACCTTTTTACACATTTTGACTCCTGTCTCTTCCAGCCCTTCTGGGATATAACTAAAATATTTGCTTTAAAATATCCATATTTCTTGTTTGTTAGTGATTCCAAAAAACACAACCAACTTCATGTCGTGTTTCTCTCTATTGATAGATTCACCTGTATCTTTTAGATTTCACTGACACACTATTGAATCTCTGGTAGGGTAAAAAAGCAATAACTGTCACCATTGACAAAGAATTTCAGCACAAGTAAGTGTGTAAGCAGAAACAGAACATCCGACTCAATAAAACCGAACAGCAAACCTAGAAAGATGTATCCAAATTCATTTAGTACTGTAAAAGGTCTGCAGGTTCATGAAATTTGATCATGCTTTATGTAATTAGAGACTACTAATCTATATATTGCTGTAGCTCTCAGCATGGTGAGTTGGGGAAAAAAACACCAGAGGATGATTTTAACCCTGTGTGGTCAACAAAACAAGCTAAACGCTAGCAGAAACAGTCATAAAATTCACTAAAGTTGGTTCCTGTTCATCTTGGTTTGTATTTTTAGAGGAATCAGTTGATTTCTGTTGACAAAATGCTAACCTGTTTGTTTCGTGAACAGTTCAACATGTGCCTTAAGGAAATGAGAATATTTACTTTTATTATTTTGATTTAGCAAAGATATATGACTGTATATCTTAAAAATTGTTCTGTGTGGTGGTCAATAGACAATCTCTCCCTCTCTCTCTTCCTCTTTCCATCTCCTCCCTCTCTCTCCCGCTCCCTCCTCTCTCCCTCCTTCTCTCTCCCTTTTTTTTTCTTTTTCCCTCCCTATGTCTCTCTCCCTCTTTCTCCCTCCCTCCCCCGCTCTCCCCCCTCTCTCCTATTTCTTTTTCCCTCCCTCTCTCCTTCCCCCTCTCTCCCTCTCTTCCTCTGTTGTGTTTGGAAATTAGAAGACTCCAAATAACTAAAACTGATTGGCCAAACAGGCCGCTTTCGGATTGGTCAATTAAGCACCATTTTGATTGGCCCACCTGATGGCAGGAATTCTTAAAGAGCTGTCATTGGCCGCAAGCCGCGAGCAGCCGCTATAAGAAGGGCTGCCACGGCTTTGGCAAATGTTCCGCTACAAGTCACTATACTGATAAAATAAAGAGCTGTTTGTTGGAATACCGGTCTCGCGTACCTTATTATCCAAACAGAACATCCTCTCTCCCCCCTTTCTCTTTCCCTCTCTTTCTCCCTCCCTCTCTTTCTCCCTCCCTCCCTCCCTTTCCTTTCCTCTCTCTCCCCCCTCTCAACAAGCACCCCAATTTAAAAATAATCAAGACATTTGACAATTCAAAGGAATATATCCATGCTAGAATTTATTAGTATTCTACCCAGTACTTAGCAAAAAGCCAGGTCTTCACCTATCTGTAATCCCATTAAGTGTTTTGTGTGAAGGCATCTTGAGGATCTTGAACAAATTAACTCTGCATCTGTGGGTATCACATACATATTGCAAATGTGCAGGAGTCTTGAGTATAGAGTCTTGTAATGTCTTGAAGTCTAACAATTCATTACATATGAAACACTCAAAATAAAGAAAAGGAAATGCTCTGTAGAAAAATGGAGATATAAAGTGGAATGAAAACTTTATACCAAAATTAGAGCTGGCAGGAGAGGACAAACATGGTAGCCTCTGAAAAGAAAATTGAAGACTTAAGAATAGAAAACAGTGAAAGATTCACTGTCGAAATTGAAAAAAAATAAATATAAAAATGTAAAATTAACATACTATTTTTTAAGAAGTTTACATTTTGATTTCATCTTTATATAAATTCAGAGCCTTACACAATTTTTATGTAGTGTTTGACACTGTTTTCCAGTTAGTGATTTAGGGAGAAAGACAACATTAATTCTGCCTGCATTTAGATCATAATGGAGTGGAGGATCAGGAAAACAACAAATATTCAAGTATCAACTTTTAGGAATGTACTTTTCTGAGGTTTGGGAGAGGTAAACAGAAATGTATCACATTTTAAAAAGTCTTTGCAAAAGAGAATACAGTATTTATAACAATATCTATATGAATATGCATGAAAGTAGAAATTCGAACACAGAATATGTTTTTTATGAAGATGTGTAAAAATTCAGAGAGGTGGAATGGGGATGGAACAAAATTAAACACTTCATAAAACAAGATCTGTTTATGCATATATATTTGTAGGGGCGAGGCTGAATTTGCAGCATGAAAGGATAGAGATCCCAAAAGCCCTCTGGATCTTCATAAACTGCCAACTCACTATGAAGGGATAGAAGTAAAATAAATATAAATAAATAAATAAAAGATTGGGAAAGAGAGAGGGAGAGAGACAGAGACAGACACACACACACACAGAGAGAGACATTGTCCCAGTCCTTTGGAACAGGATTATGATGAGCCCTGGTGGCACAATGGTTAAAGTGCATTATTGCAGGCAAACTCTACCCACAGCCTAAAGTTCAATTGTGAGAGGGATCAAGCTTGACTCAGCCTTCTATCCTTCTGAGGTCAGTAAGACGAAGATCCAGATTGTTGGGGCCAATATGCAAATAATGCTTCTATATTGTATACCACCCAAAGCACCATAGGGCAGTATATAAAACTAAAGTGTTGCAGCTATTATCTACCGTGTCTTAGAGGTAAACTAATCTCATGTAGTATAGACCAGGTGTGTCAAACTCAATTTATTAAGGGCCACATCCTGGATGTGTTTGATCTCGGGGAAGAGGGGAGGGGTGTGCGGTCAGCTCAACATCCCTTGTGTTGGGGACACCTGTGGTGGCTCAGTGCTAAGACAGGATTTTCCTCAGACCCTTCCTCCCTCTCATTATAATTTTTTTCCTTCCTTCCTTCCTTCCTTCCTTTTCTTCTCCTTCCCATTTCATTCTCCTTTCTTCTTCCTTTCCCTCTTCTCTTTTTTTTCCTTCCTTCCTCTCTTCCCATCTTTCCTCCTTTTTCTCTGTCTTTCCTCTTTCCCTCTTTCCTTTCCTGTCCCTTCTTGGATGCTCAAATGCAAAAGGAGAAACATTTCTCCTTTCCTTTTTTTTTTAGTTTCTTTTGCTAGCCCTCCGCGAGTGAAAATGGGGCGGGGAGGGGACACTGCCAGAGGGCTGCAGAGGGCGATCATGGCCAAAAACGGAGCCTGGCAGGACCATGCACAACCCTCCCAAGCTCCATTTTTGCTGGCAGAGGCACCGCAGGCCAGTCCTTCACTGATTCCAGGATGCCTCGTGGGCCAGATCTAATCCTTATCACCCATCTCCTCCCACTTGTGACTGTATGACTATAACTTTGTCACTTGGATCCTAATAATTTATATTGACTGTTTCCTAGAATGATTTGATTGCTTATTGTACTCTGTTGTACCTCATGATTCTTGACTGTTAATGAATGTATCTTTTCTTTTATGTACACAGAGAACATTTGCACCAAGACAAATTCCTTTTGCGTCCAATCACACTTGGCCAATAAAGAATTCTATTCTATTCTATTCTATTCTATTCTATTCTATTCTATTCTATTCTATTCTGTTCTGTTCTATTCTATTCTAACCACCCCGCAGACTGGACCTGGCCTGTGGGTTTTAAATTTAACACCCCTAGTGTAGGTAAAACTTAACTTTATTAAAATTAAATTAAGAGCACTATACATGCTCTTAATATTAAATTAATCATCAAAGAATACAAAATAAAGGAATAAAAGAATAAAATGCAAATGGTCAATACCAAGAAAAAGGCTGCAGCTTGTAGATGAGTAAAAGGAGAGGAAAAATGCATTGCTTCCATCAAGTCACAAAATGAATTTCTTCCACTACAAAGAGAAACAGGCTTCAATTTCCAAATTAATGTGAACAATTATCCCTTTCTTCTTGAAAAAAAAATCTTAGACAGTAAGAACTATTTTCTGGAACCCAGTCTGATTTAAGCATTTAAGGCTACAATTTCCATTCATTTTTGAGGCAAAAATGATCAACACGGGTGCCCAGAACACAGCAAAAGATAAATTTAGCTGCATTCTGATCTATTTTTCTCCTATTCCTCTGGAGATAATACTACTTTGGAATCATATTCTATTTTTTGATTCAGCAGATTCCTGGAAATTCAACTTAATCAGGCTGGGAGAGATATTTGGGGATGTTTCTCTCTTCTTTAACTGTACACACATTCTTTGTTTTCTACCCAGAACTCTATCTGAAGTTTCTCAAATATTAAGATCACCTTTTCCTGTAGATCAATGACATCAGGATGAATCTATCTTTTGCTTATTTGTAGTAGCCAGTATCTTAGAAATAATGTGTACTGGACATGTCTGAGCTGGCAAGAAATGTGTAGTATTGTGAAAGCTAGTAAGCTCACTCATCATAGCAAACTCCTTAATTTCATGTACAAAGACACAACCTGATGTGCCCTGCAATAAATGACCAATTATCCATTGAAACCTTGTGTTTGAAACTGGGAACTGAACTAATCCTAAATTAAAATTGTCCAATCTATTTAGGTCCTTGTCTTGTGCTAAATATAAATGGAGATATTTTAAATTGCTTCTTAAATGTCACATATTTGAAAACAGAAGATTATAAGTTTATCTATTCCTCTGGAATGATCTCTATTTTCCTCCAAGCAGAAGGTTAAAAATAACTCAATGTGAAACTAACATACAACATCTCATTTAAGAATCTGCTAAAATAATGAATTTGCTGCTCCTCCCTCACCAAACAACTTTAAGTTGCTAACTGATTTTATATTTCAAGATTATTTAATAGAAGTCACATGTATATGCTTATTTGATGCAGGCATTTCTTTTGTAAAGAAGAAAGGAAGCAGGGGTAGTGCATTTTCACATTTTTGAAGTTGCAAAACGATTCTATATTCCAATTGTCCTTATCTACTTTCAACCCCAAAAACAAGGAAGCTCCGAATTAAAGAAGAAATCTGAATGAAAGGCAAATGAATGACAAAATACTGGATATGTCATAAAAAATGATTGCACAGAAAAAGGGCTGCTTATTGGAAACACAGCAATCAAAACAGACAGGTTAATTTTAATTTTAAGCCCTTTTAATTAGCAGTTGTTGATGCGGTGACATTTTGATGACATGAGGTTTAATGGTTTTACCGCTGATTTTGATCAGAGCAGAAACGATCAATCTGCGACATTATTCCAATGACTTTCAATATAAAAGCGAAAGTTGTTTCCATTCATATTGCATGCACCCCCACAACCTAATAGTCATATTTATACAAACCATGTGGCTCCTGTTATTACATTAACATCATGTGGAATACCAAGTTTTCTTCTAATTGCCTATGAACAGAACAGAATATATATGTGAAAAGAACTCCACATTTACATCTACACAACGGTTAGTTTATATATAGAAATTCTGTAACTGTGATTGTGACTCCTGTACTTTGCAACGTTTTGTTTTTCTAGAACAGACATATATCATGTCAGCTCAGCAAAAAATCAAAATATTTTATGTAAGTCGACAATACTATGAATAGTTCAGGAATCTTCAAACAAGGATCAAGTGGGCTGCATTTGGTTAGTTTTGGCTGTTCATAAAAATGAAAGACCTGATTAGTCCATGGATGGAGCTCACCAAGAAACAAGAAAGCTGCAGACCAATTACAAAATATTTTTTTTAAAAAAAACACAATAAAATAAAATTCTAGAAATAGCTCAGAACAAGTGTCTATGGAGATTCTGATTCATCCAAGTCATAGTTGTTCCAAAGGTATTTTTTTTGTTTTTTTTCAAGAGGCAACTGGACATTCTTTTATTTTTTCCTTTGAAGATATTTCACTTCTCATCCAAGGAGCTTTTTCAGCTCTGACTGGAATGGGGGAATGGAAGTTTTTATATTCCTTGCAGACAGTTGGTCATTTACATTCTTTTTGAATGCAAAGAGTATAAATCTTTCCATTCCCCACCAGCCAGTCTGAGCTGAAGAAGCTTCTTGGACAGGAAGTGAAATGTCTTCAAAGAAAAAAAAATGAAGAAAATCAATTTGCCTCCTGAAATAAGCCCCTTTGGGACAGTGCAGAGCAAAACCAGTTCTGAACTGTTATCAAAATATGGGAGGAACCCTACCCTTACAACATCAAAGAGAATCATGCAACATTAAGCATCACCAAAGTTTAAAGCGTGCAGTAAACAATTCCACAATTTCTTCAATTACATTCCTACTGTTTCATAAAGCTGGTCTTGGAAAGCAAAGACTTATACTTGGAATGACTCCCTTTATGATGTTTGCACATAAAAGTTGCCAAACATTTCTCATAGCAAGCTAACGTTCTCACACATGAATACTCTTTAAAGCTGAAAAAAATCCAATCATCTCTGCTAATTAATATCAAATATAACTCTTACCCCAACACTCAAAGATGCATTGCCTTGTCATTGTATCTTGAGCTAATTTCTTCTGTATTTAGCTTTCAGTGATGAGAGTTAAAACAAAGGAGATGTTTCTAAAGATTTACTTATTTCCTAGATTTATATTCCATTTTAACTCCTGACTCTACACCAGGGGTGTCATTGAAGGCCACATCAGGGTTGTGTTTGATCTCAGGGGGCCAGGGTGGACATGGCCAGCTCAATGCCACTCATTTTGGGGGCACTTGTGGTGGCCCAAGTGCTCTGCCATAGAAAATGAGCTCCCATGCTCTGTTTTCGGTTGTGACAGCCTCCTGCAATCCTCTGCCAACAAAAATGGAGTTTGGAAGGGCTGTATGTAGCCTTCCCAAAGTATTTTTAAAGTCAATCTCATGTCCTGTGGCTTTGAGGTGTTGGACCAGGGAAAAATACCAGAACTATCACCAAAACCGAACACTTCAAAAACAGAATAATCAGAGAAGCCATAGTGATAGAAAAGGGCCCACACAGCATGAATAAATGAGATGATACCTCCCGCCTACTAGCCATTTGGAAACCCGCCCTCATTAACAAATGAGTACCTAACATGAAAAAATGACACCAGAACCCACACCCACAAGGGCCACACAAGATGCTACCACCACACTTCCACATAGAAAAAAGACTCACACCCACACAGAAAATGGAGACACAACCATGGACCAGAAGCGGTACCGCAGCTGCATCACTACCCGCTTCAAACCCCTTCGACCCACACATGAAGTGAACTGACGCCCACCATGAAGATGTGGCATGACCACGAAGCAAACAACAGGTCACAGCTCACCAGCTCAAATCCCCCAGCAACTAAGACTAACCTGAGCACAACCAAGCCCCACATGAACAGAACACACCCCAACCACACACACTCCAAACACAAGCCAAGCCCCACCAATCAAGTCACAACCACACTAGCAGTTAAAAGGAAGAAGCAGCTGCAAGCTCATATTATTCCGAGAAGCACAAAGCCGAAGACACAAGCCTGAAGACATTTCGTCGAATGTCGCCTAGATACTTCCAATTTTACATGGAAGAAAACCTGAATAACCAAAGATCCACATACAAAACACCACACACACACAAAAAAAAATATAAATATAAAATATATACATATGTGCTGTTTAAGCTTCTTCGGGTATTATCCCACGTCATTGTAGTTCTGTTAAAGTTGTAGCTCATTGTAAGTTCTGTTAAAGTTTGTAGCAACGTTTCAGCAGAATCTCATCTGCCATCATCAGGCTCTGTATAATAATATATGTATATATTATATATATAATTTGTTTTTTTAAGCTTTGCGGGTACTTACATGTGTGCTGTTCAGCTTCCCTCGGGTATTATCCCATGTCATTGTAGTGCTGTTAAAGTTGTAGCACGTTTCAGCAGAATCTCATCTGCCATCATCCAGGCTTCTGTATATAATATATGTTATATATATATACAGAAAGCCCGAAGGGAAGCTGAACAGCACACAATGTAAGTACCCGCGAAAGCTTAAAAAAACATATATATATATAATATATATATATATATATATAATATATATATATATATATATATATATATATATATATATATATATAAGTACGAAACACAATACAGAAGCCTGATGATGGCAGATGAGATTCTTGCGAAATGTTGCTACAACTTTAACACAACTATAATGATGTGGTAAATGACTGTTCATAGTGAGTGTAAGTATTGCAAAGAGAAGGCATCTTTGTATGCCTTGAATATATGGACACTTCTAAATCACAATGGAGATGGAAAAAACTTATATTATCAAGCAGAAAACATATCATATAAATGATGCTGGGGAAGCAGCAACTATTTTTATTTCACTGAATTTATTCAGTTTAATATAGCCATCCAGTTCAGAAGAATAACAAAATCCACATTTTTCTAAAATTTATTTTTTTGTCACTTTTAATGTGTTTTGTCATTCCCTTTCCTTTTTATGTTAGTTTTTATTTTAATGCATTATGTCAAAACTTAATTAAGATATTATAAAAATATATCCATTAAAATACCAGTGAAACAGCTGAAACATTTAAGCTGTTTAGTATTTAGATTTATATTTTAGAATAGAGCAGAGCAGAGCAGAACAGAACAGAACAGAACAGAAGAGAATAGTGACTTGGGAGGTTTTCTAGTCCAGCCCTCTGCTCAAGTAGTAGAATACTAATTTGTTTAGAGTACAAACACATGCATATATCCCAATGTTTCAATGTTGGGACAGCCCTTTAAGTGGTATGATGTATCTTGTTTTCACAAAGATACTCTAACCACAATCAGAAACCAAATGATAGTTTTGGAGAAAGAGTTGATCACTGGCTATCTGTGTATCACTTGTTCCTGGTGATTCATAGGGATTCTAATGAAACTGGACATGGCATTATTTCCCAAAATTAATGTGCAACTCATGCAGGGAATCATTTTATTTCTTTGTTATCATTACTTGGATAAATAGAAGAAGATTTCTGTCAAAGCCCCCTATATAATTAGATGGCAAAGCCATAATAAGATTGGTACAGCAAATCAGGATTGCACAAATAACTACCCAGTAACATAAACATAACAATTCTGAAGTAACAATAAACAACTATGTAAAAGATTTGCAATAAAAGGTTATATCTTTACTAAATGCATAGAGACAATCTTCATTGAATAGGATAATATATTGGACAGTTGAAAAATATGTTAAGTTTTTTTGTATGTTTGTGCTGTTTCTTTGTGGTTGTGGTTTTTTCCTGTTAAAACTGGTGTTAACACTACATGCTTTCATAGTCATCAATAGCTCATAAATTATTGTACAAACTCAGAACAGCAAAAAAAAAAACCCAAACAGTAACCTATTCAGATTTTTCTACAAATAAACTTGACACTGAAATATATTTCTATTGAATTGAAATCAAATAATTCTTCTCTCTCTCCTGTAATGCTTTAAAAATGCATTATTAACTAAATGGATGTCATAGGAATTCTCTCTTTATTTACCTCCAAGTGATGATGGAAACAGACAAAGATTGTCTACTCAGTTCTAATGATGAGAAATAAATTGTTCAGTCTGGAAATGTTCGCTGTTTTCTAGTTGGAAGGATTAGCCATTTCCCTTTTGATTTTCTATAGAAAAGTGACAGCTGAAAATGACAAAGAAATATGAAGCACTCTCTGTCACGTCAACTTCTTACCGAATGCTAGAGATACTTCTAGTCAAAAGATCCACCACAAAATACAACTGATTGCCATAGACTTGAAAGATCGAAGACAGATTGTTTTTTTCATGTGTCGCTTTTTCTGTGCTTCAAGCTAACTCATCCAACAGGGTCCTTTTTCCTTCTGACAATTTGTCTGTTCATTTATTGTTATCAATTTGGTCCTCCCCCCCCCCTTCTGAAATAATGCACCTGGATCTAAATATACCACTTCAGACTCCAGGTAAAGTTAAGATGTCTGAAATTTCTGTAGAATCTGCTTGGAGCTGGTCTTTCTCATTTGAACTCTTTGAATTCTTTATATCATCTTTATAAAGAAAAAGATCAAACCATTTAGTGGTATAGCTGGACAATTTTGCATTTTCCCCTCTTTTATATTTATGTTGCAAGGTTTAAAATCATTATTTTGGTCAAGTTGTAATTTAATTTCTCCAAAACAGAAGGTTTGCATTTTAACATTTAAACTTTTATTTTTCAAATAACATTTGATTTTGTATATCTCCTGTTAAATTAGTCTTTCTCAACACAAGAAATCAGGGCCAAATCATTTACACATTTCTAATCAACACAGCTAGGAAGACATATTGTTGATTGGTTTTTTTTTTTCAAAGTTTATACTTTGACAGTTAAAAATGTAGAAAAACAGTAAAAGGTAAAAGCCATATTTCTCTCACACACTGGATTTAAGCAAAGACACCAAGTGGGAGATCTTCTGGAAGAAAGACTTGTTAGCAAGCTTCAATCCCAAACCAGATTGTAGCACCAGGATGCAACAATTGAGGATATTTCTGTGATAGCAGATTTGAAATTTCCAACCTTTGCCTTTCCTACTATAGACTCAGTCTTCCACTATGCTATTTTTGCTGAAATGAAATTTTGTCTGGTAGAGCTTGATGCATTACCACCACTTTGTGGAAGTACCATTAATTCTAGGAATAAATATTATGAAAAAGGAGTTACTTAAGACACTTTCACTAGCAGACGGAACCAAACATGTACAGAGAACATGCCTCCTTAATGTTCCATGCAACTCAGCCTATCTGTCTGGAGAACCACAGCATATCTTAAAATAATCCAGAAGAAAATCATCACTAAAAAGGATCTTTAGGCTGTGGCTTCTCTACTTTTCAGACATTGAACAAAGGGAAATTGTTGATAAATCTAAAAGACTAGATGAAATGTCAAAAATCTCAAGGACCAGGAGGGAAAATAACACAGGATACCATTCCTACTAAATGCAGACTTGCTTCAAAATTATTGAAAATAAAATGATTCTGGAATAATTTTCATTATTGTAATGTCATCATTGTCCTCAAGAATGGACTGCAAAGGGAAAAGCAGGCAATTGGACCTACTTAATTTCTAATTCTTGAACATCTACATCACAAATCCCTCTCCATTAAGATTTATTTAAAGCTAAGCAAGTAGGCAATTAGAAACTTGTTGGAGCTGTCAATCAGAAGGGCAACGTGGGAAGAATTTAAATAGATTGGCATTATATATTGTCGGGCCTGAAACTTGAACATTTATATCTTCTTTATGCTCTTTTTTACTCTCCCTCTTTCTCCTTTTTCCACCAGAAAAAAAATGCAGTCATTCATATATATATAACCAGAAGATTCTTTTGTTATTATATGTTTTAATATTTATATCAAACCAGCAGAAATATCCCACGATAAAAAAGCACAACTATAATGATGTGGGAAAATACTCGAACAAAGCTGAATACCATACCCGCGAAAACTAAAGAAAACATATATATGTGTGTGTGTGTTTTCTTAAGTTTTCATGGGTATATATATGTATGGTATTCAACTTTGTTCAGGTATTTTCCCACGTCATGATAGTTGTGCTTCTAAAATTGTAGCAATGTTTTAGCAGAATCTCATCTGCCATCATCAGGCCTCTGTATAGTGTTCAACTTCCTCCCTCTTCCAGCACCTTAAAGCCACAGGACATGAAATTAATTTTGAAGGAACCAAATTAATATCGCAACACTTGACATCTCCAGCAAGAGAATAATCGAGAAGCCATCCAAATAGAGAAACACCCCCATAACATGAAATAGGATGGAAATATCTTCCACTACCAGACATCTGAAAAGCTAGAGGCCTTCCACCAACAAATGAGTCCCAGCACAACAAAAACCAACACCAGACCCCAAAAAACAACATGGAACAACACCGCCAAACCCCCTCATCAGACCCCACCGCACCAAAAACCAATCCTAATAAGCGAACAGGACACCCACAATCCAGAAAACAGCCACAGGCTGGGCCTCGCCAGGCTGTCGCACCGCCCCAACGCCCACAAACCATAACAAGCTGACACACATGCCAAGAACCACAGCCACAAGCCCCAAACCAAAGCCATGACTAAAACCCGAAGTGCCTACATCCACAAGCCACCCGCTTAGAATATCATATCAAGAAAACTCAGGAAATTTCACCACAAGAAACTCCAGAAGTTGGAACACAACAGCAAATGACCAGGATATCACAGCACAAGACCAAGATACCACATGCAATACAGTCTCACAAGGGTCATTCACACAATGCATACCAAGGCATTACTACCCAGCAGGAAGCTAATGAGAAAAGAGATGCAAAACAACAAAACAATCAGAGATTAACAACGCAGGACCCCGGATACCGACAACAAAAATAAACTTCGAAGCCCATCACACAACCCATTGTCCAAGCCCGTTTAAAAACAGAGAGGCTACGGAAAAAAAGATCACTAACAAAACAAAACCAAGAGATTACAGGCCAAGTTCAGGATTATTCTTACAAAAAAACTCAACAAGGGCCATCAACATAGCCATTAACACCCTCAAAACTCCCATGCAATAGATAGATAGATAGATAGATAGATAGATAGATAGATAGATAGATAGATAGATAGATAGATAGATAGATGACAAATTTAAATAAGGTTTAAGTTTGGTATCACTACACTGGCTTCCATTTAAGATTGCTACTAAGATTGTCCCACGAGCAAGCACAAAAACAGCCAGGGAAATTATTGAAATCTGGGAAATGGGCCCCTTGTCAGTCAACAGGAGTGCTGATTTACTGCCCACTTATCAAGTACTTAGGAGCTGAGAACTCAACGGCTCAAGGAAAAAGCAGCCAATCACCAGCCATCAACACACCAATCATCCAATAGGAAGCTGCCACATAAATATGAAGCACAGAATAGCCCAAAAGACATAGTCTGGTAGAGAAAAGTTATCTGAGGATGACTCCAGCACAAGTCTGAAAGCTCAGAAGGCTAAATCTCTGGTCTCGGTGACTGACCAGATTGGATCTATTTAAGATGTATTTCACATTACCTTTGATGCAATGAAAATAATTATGCATAAACACAAATGAAAGCTCATATATACTCTTGTGCTTCCAGTTTGGCTTTCTATAGAAATTATTGCAAAATTTCATGCAGTAAAGAGATTACTGAGTTAATCAGAGACATAAGCTTACGCCAATGAATCCAGTAAAATCTTAGGATGATTTTTTTTTTTAAAGACATGTTAATAGACATGTTAGTAGACAATGTTTCTGCTCAGTGAAAAACTCAATAAAATAATCTCACTTTAGGTGCTTTTTTTTTTTTTGTAGCTCATACCTAAATTTGATTGCCATTGAACCAAATGCCCATCCTCTTAACAATAACAAACCCTTAGCTCTTTACAAGGCACTTGAAAGAGGTGCTTTGTTAAGTAGTTAGTGTAAGCAAAGCCCTTCTCTTTCAAATGCTGGAATATGACCTTCAGTACTTTGTGCAGTGATTGTTTTGCAATCACCATCCCTGGTTGTCTACTTGTCCATGGATCCCTACAGCTATTCCTTCTGCAAAGCAAAAGTTTCTGTGTGAACACACATCGCTTAGGCTTTCCAAGAAGTCGTGTCATCCTTTCAAAGGATAAAGCTGCTTTAATGCTCAGAGATGAGATGCTAATACTTTCAGCAGCTTTCAAATGGCCACATCTTAAATACTTTCTACAGCTTTCAAGTGGCCACATATTGGTAATAGAAGCAGAAAATGTGTTTGTGTTCTAGTCAGTTACCTCTAGAGCCTCAAGGAGGAGAATGGAGGAAACAACCAGAAGAGCAATCAAAGATAGGTTTTTTTTTGTTTGTTTGTTTTTAGGGAAGGGAAAAAGGAATTTAAGAACAAAAACAAATCTTTGTTCTCAGGCTGTTTTTTTTTTCCTTCTTCCATTTCACATTTAATGCCAGTTTGATCTACCCATACTCCTTTTTTAATTTTTTTTTTAATTTTAATTGTGAGAATACAATACATTCAACTTAGCTTTGTTATACATATATACATTTTACTTCATCATTTATAATCTCCTTATTTAAATATTAATTGCTAATTAATCTTATCTTAACTATTTCAACCTTGTCTTCTGCTATATAGACTCTCCTTTTTCTTTTATTTCTAAAGTTAACCTATCTGATTTTGCACAAGCCATATCCATACTCTTGATGTGTACCATAAAAGGGAAAATATTTCCAATATTATCCAATATTTCCCTTCCTTTTTTCAAATCCTGAAATTCCATTGAATGACCATGAAACGAGCCCATCAATTATATTTCTATCAGAAGGAAACATGGAAAACATCTTTGTCTGTGATGACCCAGGACGTGGCATGAAAGCAACCCAACCCAACAAGATAGACACAGACTTCAGAGAGCAATTAGGACTTCAGGAAATGCAATTATTACCAACTTGCCTTCAATTGAGGACCTGTATGCTGCATTAGTCAAAAAGAGGGCTGTGGAAATATTTACAGACCCTCACATCCTGGGCATAAAGTGTTTCAACTCCTTCCCTCAAAACGATGTGATAGAGCACTGCATACCAGAAAAACTCGACACAAGAAATGTTGAAAAAGCACTACGCAATCTAAAACCATCTCTATCTATTGGACTGGACGGAATATGTGCCTACTTAAAAAAAACTATCTACTGCCACAGCCGAACCTCTAAGCATAATCTTTGAAAAATCTTCCAGGACCAGCTGCATCATCTGTAAAGTCATGGAATCAATTATTAACCAATCCATTATCCTCCACTTACAGACAAACAACCTAGTCTCTAATAAACAGTTTCGTTTCAGAAAAACAAAACTATCCTGTAATCTGCAACTCTTACACTGCAAATACATATAGACTACACAACTTGATCAGGGCAAAACAATAGACACAATCTACATAGACTTCTGTATGGTATCTCTGGACAACTGCATAACTGGATCGAAGCATTCCTGTCAAACAGACACTGAATGGTCAAAACTGGGAGAGTCCTATCAAATTCTGTACCTGTCAACAGTGATGTCCCCCAAGACAGTGTTCTAGGACCAACTCTCTTCAAACTCTACATAAATGACCTCTGTGATCATATTAAGAGCAATTGTGTTCTCTTTGCTGATGATGTAAAGCTATTCAACANAAGCTATTCAGCACCATAGACAATACTGCTACCCTTTAAAAAGACAACTATGTATCAGAATGGTCAAACAAATGGCAACTTCAAATCTCAACAAATAAATGATCTGTCTTACATATTGGCAAAAAAAATCAGAAAATAAAATACAAACTGAATAGTCAAGATCTTATTAATGATCCAAGGACTTCCTGATGATCTGTCAAGGACCTTGGAGTACTCATCTGTTATGATCTTTGTGCTAGAGCCCACTGTAACTACATCACCAAAAAGGCATTCAGAGTTGTTGACCTCATCCTACATAGCTTTTTCTCAGGTAATATCACACTACTAACTAGAGCATACAAAACTTTTGCTAAACCAATACTTGAATACAGCTCATCAGTCTGGTTGTTATGAAAATCAATGCACAAGGTTGTTAAACAAATCTGGTTACCCCCTTTGGTTTTGTTTATCAAAAGCCGGCAAAGAAGGTCTCAAATAGTGATTACACAACCCAAGAAATCTGCAATCACTGTGAAGACATGTTTTTGCCATGTACCCGTATTTTGATCAGATGAACTTGGATATACTGGAACCATCTTAAATATGAGACCCAGTCATAAGTCCATTTTTTCAGTAGTTTTTTTTTTAACTGTGAATGATTGCTAAACAAATTGTTGTTAAGTCAAAGATTATTTGTATAAAATAAAGCTTTCTTAACTCTAAACATTTTTTTGTCTTATCCAATGTACACATTTTACTTTCCATGCTACTTGAAGGCCATTTTCTACTTTCTTTTCTCTGAAATCCACTGCATCTCTTAGCATAGTGAAGGATAATATAAAAAATGCATGCAAGTATTTAAATTATCTCCTTTTAAAAGTAAAAAAAGCAACTTTATCATTCTTAGCCCTATTCCAGAGTAGCTGAGAATAAATCTATTCTTCTACATACAATAACATATTTGGAAAAAATGGAAAATGTTTAGGTTTGAAAGCTTTGAATTTCCACCTATATCATTTATTTTTAACTTGCCAGTTTGGATTGAAATTCTTCCTTCAGGACATTTTCTGCAACTGTAGCAACAGACATGTTTCCCCTCCTCAACAAACCTGCTGTAGCCCCGGGGGCAGCTCTCCACACATCTGGCATGGGGAGGGACCTAGAAATAAGAGTCAGGAAGATTTATGAGTAGAATTCACCAAACATTTCTTCAAACATCTCACTTTGGGAAGGGAGAGTTAGAAAGGGGACTGGTTGTAAATTCAAAGGAGTACAAAACCTTTTGAGGGTGAAATGTCACAAGAATCTCTTGGCTGTGGAGAGTGCTCCATATTCCCAGCATAGTCAAAATGTATTCATCTCGAAAAAACTGATTAATATATTGACAAATTGGCATTTCAGTGTTTCCCTATTCAGTGATAATGAATTTTTATAACAACTGCAGATAGAGACCTCATCATATTTAGATTTGAATTTAGAAACCTCAAATGCCTAAATGTTTAAATGGTGAGCAT
Organism: Laticauda laticaudata; assembly: GCA_004320025.1. Taxonomy (NCBI): domain Eukaryota; kingdom Metazoa; phylum Chordata; class Lepidosauria; order Squamata; family Elapidae; genus Laticauda; species Laticauda laticaudata. Next base: position 33,797 of record BHFT01050992.1, read on the forward strand.
ACAAAGCATGTATTCAAGGTAGAGTTATTGCTTATTCATCATAGAAAAATAAGATTCAAAATAAAAAGGAAAATTGAAAGATGGACAGAAACATTTATGCAACTCAGTAGAGGAAAAAAATATCTTTCGATGTCCCACCTGTTGAAACTTGTGATTCCATACAATGGCATTTTTATTGAGAGTGAATTTTTTCCCATCAGGAGCTTTGGAGTCAATCCTTCCAACACGGACTCTCTGGAAAGATTGATTCTGAAAGACGACCAAATTGAAGATGTCATATCCTGGATCAAAATCTCCCTTCTCATCAAAAAAGATTTCATCTCTTGCACTGTTATTAAAACGGGTGTTTCTTAAAAAGTAGTGAAGCTGGGTTGAAAGGAGAGATAAAGCAAGATCAAACCAGCCCTATCTAAGTCTTCCTCCAAATTTGGCAACATTCATAATTCCAATAGAGTTTCTATAGTGAAGCTTATCAAAGTTGTAACTGAAATCCATTCTGCCTAGATTCAGATATCACTTTAACCCATATACTGCAGCCCTTTTGACATTTTTTGTACTTACCTGGAATATTTTAATAGACAAATTAACATTCTTTGTATCAGACAGAAGTCTCAAACCATTGCCTCCTTTTCCAACTACTGCATAAATAAACAATAGGAAGAAAGAGGGCATCCCACATGAATATAGGAAGGTATCTCTATTGGTATTCCTCTATGGGTAAGAAAAGGAAGCACAGGAGTCTATATTTCTATAGCTCTCTTCTTCCTGAATCACGGCCTTGCTGAATTTCTTTCAACCTCAGTCTATAAGTTTTTTCAATAAATATTATTTAAATATTTGGATATATCAGAAACTTAATTTTGCCTTTCTAACCATTCTTATCCCATATGTTTGGACTGATATAATTGTATTCAGAGTGAGAAGTGCTTGAAACTCTCTGAGCTTGCTTGTTTTCTTGCAAAGCTAACTAAAGCCCTTCAAAATATCCTAAGTAAACCAAAAGACTCAGCAACCCTAGAAGAAGTAGAAGTAATCTACAACATACAATGTAAGAACTTTAACAACCACTATATAAGACATACAGGCAGAAGACTGACAGAAGACTGGCAGAATGCATCCATGAACACCAACTGGCAGTTAGAAGACATGATGAAAATTATTTAATTTCACAACATATAGACAGATTTAACCATAGTTTCAACTGGGAAAATGTGAAAATCCTAGATCAGGTCAAATCCCAAAATGCCAAGGAATTTCTAGAAGCCTGGCATTCTGACAACTCAGCCATCAATGATACATAAACATTAACCACATCTATAGACTATGAAAAAGGGATGGTCAACCAGCCCCAAAGAGGAAAAGACTGCAGTACCTCTCTACCAGTAATCAGCACTCAGGTAGATTAACTCCAAGGTCATTTTGTATTATTTTTAAAGCGATTATTATTATTACTATTTTTATTATTTTAATTTTTTAATTTTATTATTTTAATTATTATTTTTACTATTATTTTGTAAGCGATTGACAAATCAAATAAATAAAAAATAAATTAAAAAATAAATTTCATACCAACAATCAAGGAAGTAATACCCCAATCAAAGAAAACTGCCAAAAAGCCATCAGTAAACAGCCTAACCAAAGAATCTCTAAGACCAACCTCACCCACACAGACAGGCAAGATTCCAGAATATAAACTGATAGCAAACAACCATCTTTACTAGTTCTCATGGCATTACCTAGTTAGGCTAATGGAACATTTGCAAGAAAACAAACAAACTCAAAGAGCATCAAGGACCCTTGTTTCAACCCTGAGCTACAAATATTCTACTTTATTTATATCCTGAGTGTTATAATAAAATGAGATTCCCCCAACTGGGAGAGGAATTCTTGTAATGAAAGCCCAATCCAGTTAAGATTATCACCTGGTGATTTCAGAACCACATAGATTTCTTTTCAACAGGGAAGAAATGGCTTCTTACTTCTTTATCTCAGGATTTATTTTTTAAATTCCTGGTCTTATGAAGAGAATGTGGTCTTGGATTATGTTCTGCCTTCGATTTATATTCTAGGTCGAAACCTGATTGATTTCTGGACCAAGATAAAACTGACCAGGTGCTTATTTAGCTAAGAATAAGTCATTTAAAAGTAAGAGATTTTCACTCTTAGAAAATGAATTTAAAATTAAATTGCATATCACCTTCATTAATCAATCACTGCAGATTCCTATGATAACTAAAGCAGAATATTGTACACTGTGGATCTTCAAAATCTGTAAAGGCATCTGAATTTTCAATATTTTTGCAAAAATGTGATATAAAACATGAACTGTTCTCTATACAAGTTCCAAATTTCGATAAGTTCCAAAAAGCGAACCAAATGAAACAAAAATGTTAAAATGTTATACATGTTCTTTAATTTAGTGAAAAAAATGATCCAAACCTAATATTTGTGCATGTAAAAACAATACATGAACCTCTAGATCAGGACTGTCAAATTCATGTCATCACATGATGTGTTGGGACTTTTTTCCTTTTCACTAAATCCAGGGATGGGCATGGGCTGTGCATGAGGCATCCGGCCCATGAGTTGGGAATTTGACAGCCCTGCTCTAGATTATCTGTTCATTTGATAGGAAAGTGCTTTTATTAATGGGATAAGAATCAATTGTGAGTATGAGTAGATCCTGCTTAATGGAAAGAACTGAATTCTGGATATTCACTAGCGAAGTCTGATCTTTACAACCAGATATAGGGAAGTGTCTCATTGATCAAACAATGTGGTGAAATTGACTGCTGAAGGAGAGGACTCCCGCTTGGGCAGGGGGTTGGACTAGGTGACCTACAGGTCCCTTCCAACTCTGATTATCTGGTTTAAATTGGGGGACAACTCTTTGACATGACTGAGAAGCATGACTAACTGAATTGCCAATACATAATAACTCACGGTTTCATTTATTACTGCAGATGAACAAATCGGGAACTTTTATATTTCTCATTCCTTTCCTATTCACTTCCTTATATAAATATATCTGAGAAGAGTGATGACATACTTCCCATGGCTGAAAATTTGAAAATTTTGCTAATTTATTCCTATTCCTCAGGGAATTTGTTTTTTCTCTGCTTGAATGCATAGTTTGCAGAGCATGTGCTACAGAACTAACTCCATTGTAGATATTGTAGCTCTCTCCAGACATAGTCATTTCAAACACAGAGTCAGGGGCTCTCGCTAGTTCTTCCTTCCCAGTGCAGTGTTTTGCTTTTTTGGGATATGGAGGGAATGAACAGGAAAATACAGACTCCCAGAACCAATCAATGTAAAATGAGGAGTGTAAATAAGAGCTTATATTCCCAAGAAATTCCTGGAAACGTGGCACCGTGTTTGTGTGGAGTGAGAAGTATAAAGAACCATTGAAAGTTTGGGTTGGAAAACTCTTGATTGCGATTGTCATAACAGTGAAGTCCCACTGAGAGGTCACAATCCACACTCTGTGATATACTGAGTTTTTATTGGACTTTTCAGATAAATACAGAGCACACTGTAAAGCCTCCATAGATTGGACAGTCCCAGAGGCAAGGAACACACTGATTTTCTTCACTAAGATAGTTTCTTTTATATAAGATATATGTGCAGAAAGGACATGCATATTTAAGGCTCGATCTCTCAAAAGTCGGATTGACTGCATCCAAGCAATGCAAATATCATTCTGGAAGAGCTTTGGCTGGATATTTTGAAGAAAGATTTCCCCACTCTCATCATCTGATGCTATGAGGCCAATCCAGTTCCATCCAAAATGTTTCAGTAAATGAATTATGCCCTCATATTGTACATTTTCATTGGGAACCATACTGAAGAAGAAAGGGAACTGCCTTTTATCACTTAGGATTGGGTCAAATGATCCATAACTGATCTGTTTGAGAAAAAGATGCATAGAAAATTAAATGAAGAATCCTTTTGTCATCCCAAAGAATATAAACATAAGAGTTGAATCAAGATTTTCATTGGCATTAAAATGGAACATTGAAATATTGAATGACTACTTTAAAACAAACATGTATATTTATACTAGGATTACATAAATTTGATTAATGTAACAAATATAATTATTATTGCTACTTGTATCAGAATGAATTATACCCAAAGGCCACACTGTTTATGTATTGATATTGATGAATATTTAGAACTAAAATCCAATACAACTTTAAAAAAAATTCCAGATATCTTCTTTGAATACTTTTGCTGAAGAAACTGATCTATGAAAAATGGCCATACCCACGGAAAGTTATAGTTGTTCAGTTTAATTACAGAACCTTCAAGTTACCATGAAAATTGACATGGAAGAAGGAAATCATAAGTTTCACAATAGTGGATTTGGAAAACTAAAAATTGGGAAACGTGGAAGACTTCATTGCCCATCTTTTCTCATCACTGGACACCTTAATTGATCCTGAGCATCGGTCTTTTGCTAAAGAAGCTGTGAAAAATGCTCATACCTGTGGAACCTTATACGTATTCAAAATGTGGGCCATCTGGATAGAGTTTGGGGTGGGAAGATCACCAATGATGGGTAAAAAGTCTGTTTTGCTCCTTTGAACACAATTGAAGTTGATAGCACTCCCTCTATTCTGAAAAAGAAGATCTAAGACATGCTTACTGGCCTCCCTGACATTGAAACTGTTCTCATAGATATCCAGGACTAGTGTGGTGTTAAGGAACTGCTTGATGTGATTGTTGATCTCATAAATGGTAAAATACATAGAAAGAGCATGCTGGAAGATTTTGGGAATCAGGCTGAAAAAAAAGTGCACAAGGACACGTAATTATAACAAGAACTGCATCTAGTTGGAAACCATATAGGCAATTTCAGCAATTTGCCTAGAGAAAAATAATTCTAGATTTCAGTAAAAGTGCTTTTTTATCTGAATATTTTTGGAAGTCCTTCCTGACAGACACAATGATGCTCCACTTGTTCTAAAGTCATCTCCTGACAAAGATTATATTTGTCTTATTAACCAATACAAATGAACTGATACAAACTCAAGGTAAACCACTCCAAACTTGATTGCAGAAAATACAACTTCAGCAACAGTTCAATGCCTGGAATGCCCTATCTGGCTCTGTTGTTACAAGCCCTCACAGCTTCAACCTCAAACTATCTATTGTGGACCTCACCCCATTTTATGTTCATATTTATACTTATTATCTTGTTCAAGTTTGACAAACAAATACATAAAGACTAGGAACACCAACCTATTAACTTAATCAGTCAACCATGGCTGAATATACTGTATGTTAATCTTGGGAAGTACTGTAAGTTGTGTGATCATCAGATATGTAAGATAAACTTTTAGTTCACATTTTGCTGACATTTTCAAATTCCTTGCTTCAATCACTGTTGTGGAAAGGTTTTCTTTAGACTACTGTTTGAATGTTACCACCTAACTTGTTTCTTCAACAACTGCTGCAAAGAGTTATATGCAACCACACACTTCAATCAACAGATGTTAAAATTTAATATGAAAATAAATCTTCACACTGTTCTTTCAAATCTACTAATATTGACCAATTTTTTTTCATCCACAAGCATCAGGAAATAAACTATTTGGTGAGGATGCTGAAAACTGCCCTTTCCCTCCTTAAAGGAACCTCTTGGAATTGTAGTCCCTTTGAAATTCTTCTCTTATAGGATTTCTAGAGATAATTATACTTTCATTTTGTGAAAATTAGATAAATGCTTTGAAAGCCCCCTGTATTAGCCATAGTGGTAACTTGCTACTTAACTGCTTGAAACTCATCAGATTTGTACTCACTGCATTTTGATGGAAAACTTTTGTCTCAGTACTCATTGTTTGTTTGGTACTCATGCACAAGCTAGAAGTTATGGGTATTGAGCTGCCTTGTGACTCATTACATTATCCTTTATGGGAAAAATTCAGTACTCATTGTTTTTAGTACTCATTGCACCTCCTGGAATGAATTAATGATGAGCACCTAGGTACCATTGAATATGGAAAAAGGTTAGTAGCTTAATTACCCCATTTTGCATGAATTCTATGGAACTTCCATTCTTTAGGTAAAGAGAAGAAGAGTCTTGGAATTGTTCCCTCCCCCAAAAAAATCAGTTTTCTGGAGGTTTATGTTAAAATGCCTTTTCAAATTTCAAAAAGGAAGAAGGCACTTAACAGATAATCAGAGTTGGAAGGGACTTTGTAGGTCATCTAGTCCAACCCCCTGCCCAAGCGGGAGACCCTACACCATTTCAGACAAATGGCAGTCCAATCTCTTCTTGAAGGTCTCAAGTGATGGCGCTCCCACAACTTCCGAGAGCAAGCTGTTCCACTGATTGATTGTTCTCACTGTCAGAAAATTTCCCCTTATTTCCAGGTTAAATCTCTCCTTGTTCAGTTTCCATCCATTATTCCATGTCTGGCCTACAGGTGCTTTAGAAAATAGCTTGACCCCTTCCTCCCTGTGGCAGCCCCTCAAATATTGGAAGACCTCTATCATGTCTCCCCTGGTCCTTCTCTTTACTAGACAAGCCATGCCCTGCAACCATTCATCATATGTTTTAGCTTCCAGTCCCCTAATCATCCTGGTTGCTCTTCTCTGTACTTTTTCTAGAGTCTCAACATCCTTTTTATGATGTGGTGAACAAAACTGGATGCAGTACTTTAGGTGTGGTCTTATTAAGGCTTTATAGAGTGGTATTGGTACCTCACTTGATCTTGATTGAATTGCTCTGTTAATGCAATTTAGGATTGCATTAGCTTTTTTGGCGGCGGCTGCACATTGCTGGTTCATATTTAGCATATTTGTCCACTAAGACTCCAAGATCCCTCTCACAGTTACTTACTTTCCAGATGTAGAAACTTCTGGCTGTTTTTTGAAAGTCTGTATCCGTTCATGAATATTTATAAAGGAAAAAAGTCCCCCAAGTATCATTTCAGATTTGGAGTTGTGAAATTTCCCAAGAATGTTGGAGGGCTGGATACAGATGGATTTCAGACTCTCATGGACACTCTCAGGAAGGAAAAAGAAGAGCAGAATAATTTTAAAAGAGAGGACTATTGGACCACCATCCCATCTTTTCAAGTACATGCTCAACAAAATACAATTGTCTTCTTTGCAAGGAACTATTGTCTTGATTAGACTAAATTGAAAAGCTATAATATTTTTTTTACAGCAAAAATAAAAAACTGGATGGTAAAATTTCTCAATAAGAACTCTTTATCTGATTCTGCTAACCACTGAGATCTCAGTGCCACAAGGCAAAGGCATCACCTTGGCACTCTTTCAAAGCGTGGCACATCAGACCTTTTCTTTTCATCCATCAGTTCTTGTGCAGTTTTGATATACTTCCAAACAAACAGAACTGGAACACACACAGTCTGATAATTAGAAGGTGAATAATAACCTTCTCTAAGTTCTCTATTCCCTAGTAAAAGGTAAATGAGTCCCTGCGGATTTTAGTCTACTGTGTTGACTGTAGGGAGTAGTGCTCATCTCAATTTCAAAGTCATAATGTCACAGAGCTCTGTTAATCTTATTCCCTAGTGATTTAGAGAAATTTTGCTTGTGTGTCTATGAAGATTCTCAGTCATCCAAGTCATGGATGTCCCAGAAGTACTTTTTCAAGAGGCAACTAAACTTTCTTGTTTTTCTTTGAAGATGTTTCACTTCTTATCCAAGAAGCTTCTTAAGCTCTGATTGGATGGTGGGGAATGAAAGGATTTATACCCCTGGCAGACAGCTAGTCATTTGCATTCTTTTAGGAAGTACTTGGGGCCACTTGGAGGTTTATCTGTGGCCTCAGAGTCACCTGAGTACTGCAAATGGGTGTGGAGCCTTCTTGGCAGCAGGATGTTTTCTGCCTTTTGTCTCTCTACTGTTGAAGATAGGCACAGGCTGTTGGCGATGAGCCTATATTGTCTGCATTTCAAATTGGTGCAAGTATTTCAAATGAAGGCAAATTGTTCTATATGTAAACTGGGTGACTCCAAATCTGCAAACCTGATTGGTCAAATAAACTAAGCATTGGATTGGTTC
>BHFT01050997.1:0-46019 GCA_004320025.1 Laticauda laticaudata
TATGCAAATTCGGGGCACTTTTGAGAGCGGATAACAACGGATGGAAAATTTTCTCGTCCGCTGTGTCCTTTTTACAATCATTTTGCATCCGTCAGCCTATGTGACAGGCCCTTTAGTAGTTATCTAAACTGGAAACAGTGTCAGAAAGTATCACATTTTTAAGCCTACGCAGGTATGGTGTTTATCATTGCAAATGTTTGTTTTAATTTGACCCAAAGCATCAACAATATCACCACTACTACCCTCCATAGTGGTACACAAATTTAAATGATAGCCTCGTGAACAGAAGGTATTTGATAATGGATCTTTGACTGCCCCATTTATCCTTGGAAGATGATTGCGAGGAATCAAACCAGGAATACATATGACAAGACAAAATCGAAGTATACTTCCTGACGTACAACAAATACATCAAAACATCACCTATAGGCAAAGATTATCTGATGCTTGAAGTTTAATTTGTTTATGTGTAGAATATTTTCAAGATCCAAAAATATGATATATGTTATTTTACAAAGAATGCAATTAAAATAATATCTATATACACACTGCAAATGTAGTACAGATAACACATTCATTTAAGCCCATTTATACACATTAGTAACACACCATGTGGCAGAAAGACTAGGACTACAAGAAGAGCCCTTGGCAATTTATTTTATATTAAATCCTTAATGGNCTATGCAACCATTGAAGTGAATGGTTATTTATTTGCTAAACAAAAACCCTATGTTTAATGTTCCTTAGACATAAGGTAGTCTGCAAAAATCACATTCCTACAGCTCCATAAATCATTTATTTTTTGTATCCTATGCTTTTGTAAGAAGCATCTGGAGAATTTTATTTTAAAAAGTCTGAAATTTATTTCACGTGTCGTTATTAAAGTATTAAAGATACCTTACTTTTATTGGGCTTTCTAAATTGAAATCAAATTCTATAATCAGCCTGAATATAGTCCATAAAATAGCATTTTATACAAGGCTTTGTATGAACTAGATATTATTAAAACTCTTGGTCATGACTTTAACTGGGCAAAAGGGTATATCATAGGGTAATAATTTTTGAACCAAGGTACCTCAAACGGGCTAATTTACAGAATAAATCCAAAATTCAGAACCCATGACTCCTTTGGAATTGAAATTTGGCAAGTTTTACAAAACATTTTAGGATATAAAACATTTAGGACATAATACAAAATGTTAGATATCTAATTTATCTCTGAAATGATTACCCAATGGGTCACAGGTTGTCTAGCTATGAATTAATACAAGGCTTTTCATGGGATCAAAACGCTAAAAAAAAACAATAAAGTCTCCTTATGTCCAGCTCAATTTTGTGCTGTTTAGCTCCCTTCGGGTATTATCCCACGTCATTGTAGTTCTGTTAAAGTTGTAGCTCATTGTAGTTCTGTTAAAGTTGTAAAGCAACGTTCAGCAGAATCTCATCTGCCATCATCAAGGCTTCTTGTATGGAAGTGTGTCCTCACAGTTCCTCTTTTCAAAATTGAGGCTGGTTCTATTCTGATTGGCTATTAACCTGGATCTGTGTTCAATTGGACTTGGAGTTTTGATTGATTGGTGTTTCTGGTTTCTTCTGTCTGTTTCTGTGGCTTTGATTGGCTGGCAGCACCTCTGTTCTTGTGTTGGAGGCTTTAATGCAGCTTGGCTTCGTGTGAAAGGACGGGCTGCTATTCATCAGCAAGCTGGGTTTCACCTGGGTGCCTGGTGGGGGGGTGGTTTGAGGTTGGAGCATCAAGAGGGAGTCTGTCTGTGGTCAGGTGTTTTGTCTGTTTGTTGGTGTGGACATCTTCTATTTGAGAGTGCAGGCTTCAATGATATGAACAGTCTGTCTGGAATCATCTCTTCTATTCATGCTGTGCAGGTCTTTTTTCATCTCTATGGCTTCTCTGATGATTCCTGTGGATGGGGTTTTCCTATAGTGGCTAGGGTTTTTGGTGCCTTTGAAAGTTGATGCTGTGAACCTGTGGCTTTCATGTGTTTGACTAAGTTTGAGGAGGTGTGTTCCAGCTTTTTTACTGGCCATTTTTGTGTTCCATCGCGCAGACGGGTACTTATTTCTTCTATTGTCTGTCAATGTCTGTGGCCGGGCATGATGTACAGGGAAATTTCGTATATATATAATATGTATATATGTGTATATATGTATAGTATGTATAATATGTAATATAATGTATATATGTATATATGTGCTGTTTAGCTTCCCTTCGGTATTATCCCACGATCAGCTGTAGTTCTGTTAAAGTTGTATGCTCATTGTAAGTTCTGTTAAAGTTGTAGCAACGTTTCAGCAGAATCTCATCTGCCATCCCATCAGGCTTCTGTATGGAAGTGTGTCTCACAGTTTCCCTCTGTTTTTCCAAATTGAGGCTGGTCTATTCTGATTGGCTATTACCTGGGTCCTGTGTTTTCATTGGAAGCTTGGAGTTTGATTGATTGGTGTTTCCTGGTTCTTCTGTCATTTTGTGGCTTTGATTGGCTGGGCAGCACTCTGTTCTTGTGTTGGAGGCTTTTCAATGCAGCTTGGCTTTGTGGTGAAGGACGGCTGCTATTTCATTCAGCAGCTGGGTTTCACCCTGGGTGCCTGGTGGGGGGTGTGTTGAGTTTTGGAAGGCATCAGAGGGGGTGCTGTCTGTGGTCAAGGTGTTTTGTCTGTTTTGTGGTGTGGAGATCTTTCTATTTGAGAGGTGCAGGCGTTTCCAAATGATTGACAGTCCTGCTGGAATCATCTCTTCTATTCATGGCTGTCCAGGTCTTTTTTTTCAATCTCTTCGCTTCTCTGATGATTCTGTGGCTGGGGGTTTTCTATAGTGGCTAGGGTTTTTTGTGCCTTTGAAGTTGATGCTGTGACCTGTGGCCTTCATGTGTTGGACTAGTGAGGAGGTGTGTTCCAAGCTTTTTTTAACTGCATTTTTGTGGTTCATTCCAGACGGGTACTTATTCTTCTTATGGTCTGTCCAATGTATGTGGCCGCGGGCCATGATGTACAGGGATATTTCGTATATATATATATAGTATATATGTGTATATATGTATAATATGTATATAAATGTATATATGTATATATGTATATATGATATATGTATATATGTATATATGTATATATGTATATTATGTGCTGTTTAGCTTCCTTCGGGTATTATCCCACGTCACTGTATTTTCTGTTAAAAGTTTGTTAGGCTCATTGAAAAAATAGTTTTGTTAAAAGTTGTAGCAACGTTTCCAGCAGAATCTCATCTGCACTGATCAGGCTTCTGTATGGAAGTGTGTCCTCACAGTTGCCTCTGTATTCAAATTTGAAGGCTGGTCTATTCTGATTTGGCATTAACCTGGGTTCTGTGTTCATTGTGACTTTGGAAGTTTTGATTGATTGGTGTTTTCTGGTTTCTTTCTGCCTGTTTTGTGGTCTTTGATTGGCTGGCAAGCACTCTGGTTCTTGTGTTGGAGGCTTTCAATGCAGCTTGGCTTCGGTGTGGAAAGGACCGGCTGCTTATTCATCAGCAAGCTGGGTTTCAACCTGGGTGCCTGGTGGGGGGGTGGTTTGAGTTGGAAGCATCATGAGGGAGTCTGTCTGTGCTCAGGTGTTTGTCTGTTTTGTGGTGTGGTAGATCTTTCTATTTGAAGAGTGCAGGCTTCCAATGATTGACAGTCTGCTGGAATCATCTCTTCTATTTATGCTGTCAGGTCTATTTTTCAATCTCTATGGCTTCTCTGATGATCTGTGGCTGGGGTTTTCTATAGTGGCTAGGGTTTTTGGTGGGCCATTCGAAGTTGATGTTGTGACCTGTGGTTTTCATGTGTTGGACTTTTCCATGTGTTTGGACACCAAGCAGCCACTAGGTGAAACCCAGCCCTTGCTGATGAATAGCTAGCCCGTCCTTTCACAGCGAAGCCAAAGCTGCATTGAGCCGTCCAACACAAGACAGAAGTGCTGCAGCCAATCAAAGCCCACAAAACGGACAGAAGAACCAGAAACACCAATCAATCAAACTCCAAGTCGCAATGAATCACAGACCAAGGTTTAAAGCCAATACAGAATAGACCAGCCTCAATTTGAAACAGAGGAACTGTGAGACACAACTTCCATACAGAAGCCTGATGATGGCTAGATGAGATTCTGCTTGAAAAACGTTTCTACAACTTTAACAGAAACTAAAGAGCTACAACTTTAACAGAACTACAATGAGCGTGGGATATACGCCAAAGGAAGCTAAACAGCACAATGTAAGTAGCGCCGCGAGAGCTTAAAAAAACAAATATGTGTATAATGTATATATGTATATATGTTTTAAGCTTCTCGCAGGTACTTACATTTGTGCTTGTTTAGCTTCCTTCCGGGTAATTATCCCACATCATTGTAGTTCTGTTTAAAGTTGTAGCTCATTGTAGTTCTGTTAACTACATACAGAAGCCTGATGATGGCAGATGAGATTCTGCTGAAACGTTGCTAGCAACTTTAACAGAACTACAATGACGTGGGATAAACCCGAAAGGAAGCTAAACAGCACATATGTATATTACTGTATATATGTATATAATGTAATATACTGTATATATGTTATATGTATATATGTATATATGTATATCTATGTATATAGTGTATATATGTGTATATATATATTCATATATATTCACACATATATATATATTCATATGTGTGTGTGTGTGTGTGTGTGGTGTGTGCGCGCGCTAGCTGTGTGTTTGGCTTTGCTTCAGGTTTCATCCACGTCATTGTAGTGCTGTTAAAGGTTGTAGCAACGTTTCAGCAGAAATCTCACTGCCATCATCACGGCTCTGTATTGAGTTTCGTATGTGGGTCAGGGCTATCACATGCACTTAGTTTAAATTTGAAGGCTAGGCTCCTGCTGTGCCAGGATGTTTTTTTCTACATCCTGATTGGTTGGGAGTCCTTGGTCTTGTTTTTTATTGGACTTGGAGTTGTTTTGATTGGTGTTTCTGGTTTCTTCTGTCTTGTTTTGTGGCTTTGATTTGGCTGGCAACACTCTGTTCTGTATTGAGGCTTTTCAGTGCAGCTTGGCTTCGAGTAAAAGGACGGCTGTTTATTATTAGGAAGCTAAGGTTTCATTCTGGGTGCCTGGTTGGGGTTGTTTGAGCTGGAGGTATCATGGGGAGTCTGTTTTGTGCCCAGGTGGTTTGCCTGGCTTGTGGTGGGAGACTTTTCTATTTGAGAGTGCAGGCTTCCAATATGATTGACAAGTCCTGGTGGAATCAACTGTCTATTCATGCTTTCAGGTCTTTTTTGCAATCTCTATGGCTTCTCTATATTCTTGTGGCTGGGTTTTGGCAGATGATGGAGGATGAGATTCCTGCTGAAACGTTTGTAACATACTTTAAAAGACTACAATGACATGGGATAATAAACCGAAGGAAGCTGAACTGCATTCATGTAAGTCCCCGCGAAAAGTTAAAAAAAAACATATATATATATGTATAAAACCAAGCAGAATGGCAGATATCAACACTGCAGTTCAATCTATAATGCTTGGCAACATGCCCAATTACAAGTAAGTTTAAATTCCTTGGAAATAAATATACTAATCACAGTATGTGGTGCATATCTCTTACCATGTAGCAGATACCATTATCTTATTATTATTATGATAAGTATGTATTGCAAAAATAATCAATCACTGATATCATGCATTTCTTTAATGGGAAAATTTAAAAAGCTGAATATAATATGTTATTTGGGTAAACACATAATATTTTTCTTTTTTTCAAACAATACTTAATCCATGTTTTCCAATTATTTTTAAGAAACTATATTATGACTGCTATGTTTTGCCAGTACTGTTAGCTCTGAAATGTCTGGATTAGTTTTTCTGGTCCTTATTATTTTAATTGGAGATGATAGAAGTTATTCTGGGATTTTTTACATGGAAACATGTCGCCATGTCTCTTTGTAAGATAAGGGTTGGTTTGCCCTTCTTTCATTACTATCTTATGTGTAGGTAGACATACACAACAGAGAAAAAGGTAATAAGATGATAAATACCAGCCATAAGTGAGTCCCTATGGCAATGCTTCACAAACCTAGGGAAATTACCCCAAATGGAATAAAGTTGGTTATCTTTGGGTAACAACAAACAAACCCATTGTCTAATTTTTACAGCGACATTAAAGGACTTTCTGATAAGTGGTTTTGGGTAATGAACAGAGGTGGTATTCAGCAGGTTCTGACCAGTTCTGGAGAACCGGTAGCGGAAATTTTGAGTAATTCGGAGAACCGGCAAATACCTTATCTGACTGGAGATTTTACAGTCTCCTTCCTCTGCNAGTAAAAAAAATTGAATCTAAGGTCTTGACAACCATGCATATAATGATTCACGCCTGGTGTTGCTGGAGTATTGTTTGAGAATATATTTCAAATGTCCAAACTAAAAAAAGCTATTCTAGAATATTAACAACACAAATTAAGTCAAAAAAAATCCATCAACAGTTTTAAAAATCCTTGTAACTATAAAACATATAAGAAAAACTTCAGGTAATTTCTGGTGAAAGCCTCCAGTTTGATTTTTCCTTACCTCCAAATTGATATATATGGTGCTAACTGCTACTTTTATTTCTCCATCTGACACCTCTTTGAGATCCTTGACCAAAGCTTCCTCAATCCTCAGCTCTGTGGAATAGATAGAAAATCATTCATTTTTGCTTAAAATCATTTTTGCAAAGTATAAGTTAGTGTTTGTATGAACACACACATGCATAAGAGAAGGAGTAAGATTTCTTCCAAGAAATTTTCTTCCAAGAAAACATGATAATTCAATAGCTTTTTGATATCAACAAGATTCATCTATGCTTGGTCAATCTGAGATAAAACTAGATGACCAAAAGTATCTATCAATGCAAACGTTATAGGAACCTGTTGGAATATAGTTCCTTTCTAGTCAAGAACAATTTCTGTAATATAAGGATTATAATACAGAGCAACGAAAGGAGGGGCAGCAGCTTTACAGGAACTTCACATTTGCTCTGTGATTAGGTCATAATAATTGTTTAATCTTTTATTCAGACATGTTTTCATGTAGAGAATCAGTGAATAGCAACCCATTGCAGAGAGAGAGATGCAGTAGCATTAGGGAACAGAAAAGGTGGAGTCCATGTTGTATTTGCATTTCAGGATCTTGAGACCTGGCTTTCAATATATTAAAGATATGATCTACTGTATATCTATATCTATACCAATGTCCAGATATTCTCCCAAATTATTAACTTTTAGCCCATATATATATAGAAACATTTTGATGCAATAAAAGAACATACACTCTTTTCTAGGCATTTTCAGAATTGCTGATTCAAAATGACTGGTACTGAGCCAACATAAAATAAGCCAAATATATGGAGACATATCTCATAACAAGTGTTGTTTAAATTATAGCCAACATTTAGATTAGGAACTAAACCAGCAATTACTACTCATTATTTTAATAAAGTTAACAGTCCAGCAGACATTTAATGAGAAAGTACTAGACAGCTCAAATAAAGAAAAAAAGGAAAAATTAAAGCAATGCTGTACCATCAGCATGCAGCTGTGCCTCCTGAAGGAAAGTGATAATGTCTTTTCGGGAGGAAAGTTCTGGAAATTTCTCCTCCAAACACGAAAGAACTTCTTCCTTTTCTTCAGGAATCTTGTGGGCATCTTCATCCATGATTTTTGAGAGAATACTCCCTGAAGTTTTTTTTAAGAAATAAGTTCATTAAAAAAAGACAACTATTACAATGAACTTATAAAATAATATGAATAATTATCAAAGAAATAGCTATCTACCCTTTCATTCTTTATTATTTCTAGTAGTTTCTGTCACATTTCTTCATGTTCAATGTGTGTGTGTGTGTGTGTTTTCGTAGATTTGCACGGGTACAGGTATGTACGTTTAGGTGTGTTCAGGCCTTTTCCCATGTAAGATTAAGAGTATCTTGGCGACGTTTCGGCAAGGTACCACTCGCCATCCTCAGGCTGGTGCTTTTGGCTTCGTGCCAGTGCAAGCAGTGTGTGATCGGAGCTGCCGTTCTATAAATACTGGTGGTGGGGCTGGTGTGCTGGCTCTGGTTGGCTGCACTGCTGCCTCTTGAGTGATTTGAGGGAGTTTGATGTTGTATAAATGGGCTGTGTGATGGCCTTGTGAGTTTTGTTGTGGAGGTATCCGGATCTTCTGCTGTAATCTCCTGGGTCGTTTGTTTTTGCAGTGATCGTTTTTTCCATATAGCCTCTGTGTTTTTAACGGCTTGGGTAATGGGTTGTATAATTCGGTAATGGGTTTCGTAATTTGGCCATACGGGAAACAAAAACTGGACAACTTCCTCACACATCTTAAACAACCTACACCCCAAAATACAATTCACCATGGAAACAGAAACCAACAACACTTCCCTTCACTGGACGTCCTAATTTACAAAAACTCAATGGCCACACACCAACAGCTACCTAAAAGCACAACCCATCACCACGCTGCACAGATTCAACTCCACAGCCAAGAACGCCTCATCCCAGAACCAAATGCCTAGCTGACAAAGACCACCTGAGAACAGAATTACACACACTCATTAACATATTAATTCCAACGGATTCCAAAGAACCACTATCACAAATCTATCCGAAAAGAGATACCCCCAAAACCAAGACACAGAACAAGACAATGGTATCAACACTCCTTCCCTACATCTAAAGGCACCACAGACAAAATCAGCAAAATTCTCCAAAAACACAACATTAGGACAGCCTTCGGCACTGACCAAAAAAATAGCCAAAATCCTAAGAAACTCCAAAGACAAGATCCAGCTAGAAAACCAGGAGTTTATGAAATACCATGCAACAATTACCCAGCCACATACACTGGACAAACCAACAGGAGAATAAATGCACGCATCACAGAAACAAAAACGCAGTCAGAACAAAGAAAATACTTCCTCCCTCTCCCAGCACCCTTTAAAGCCACAGGACATGAAATTAATTTTGAAGGAACCAAATTTAATATCCAACATTGAACACTCCAGCAAGAGAATAATCAGGGAAGTCATCGAGATAGAGAAACATCTCCATAACCATTGAATAGACGGGATGATACCTCCAGCC
The DNA here is from genome assembly GCA_004320025.1 of Laticauda laticaudata. Classification (NCBI taxonomy): domain Eukaryota; kingdom Metazoa; phylum Chordata; class Lepidosauria; order Squamata; family Elapidae; genus Laticauda; species Laticauda laticaudata. The sequence goes on from BHFT01050997.1 coordinate 9,112, forward strand.
TACAGACATCTGGAAGCTAGCCCTCACCAACCAAAATGAGCCCAGCCACGAAAACCAACACCAGACCAAAACAACACGGACATCACCGCCAATCTCCCTTCAATCACATCCAGGCCCAAGCCCATCCTATAAACAAAGGACAACCACCATCCAGAAAATAGAATCACGGTTGCTTCGCCAGCTGTCACACCCCGACCCCAAAACAAACAAGCTGACACACTCCAAGAACATACAGACCCAGACCCCAAACTCGAAGCCAGACTAAAACCCAGAATGCTACATCACAGCCACCTGCTCAGGACATCACATCAAGAAACTCAGAAATTACACCACAAGACCTCAAGAAGTTGCAACACAGCAAATGACCCAGGATATCACAACACAAGGTCAAGGATTACCACAGCAATAAATTCTCACAACGTCATCACACAACCCATTGCCCAAGCCGTCACTACACAGGACAATAATGGAAAAGAGATCAAAAACACAAACAACCCAGGAGATTACAATGAAGGACCCAGGATACCACAACAAAAAGAACTCATAAGCCCATCACAACCCATAACTCAAGCCATAAAAACACGAGAAGGCTAATAGAAAAAAGATCACTACAAAACAAACGTCCCAGGAGATTGCAGCACAAGATCAGGATATCTCTACAACAAAACTCACAAGGCCATCACACACAGCCCATTATACCAACAATCAACCAATCCATCAACCAATCAAAGAAACAGCAGCGCCAGCCAACCAGCCCACACACCAGCCTCCACCACCAATATTTATAGAGATAGACGGCAGCTCTGATCACACTGCTTGCACTACCATGCAAGCCGAAAGCACCAGCCCTGAGGATGTTAAATAGCACCTTGCCAAAATGTTGCCAAGATACTCTTAATCTTACATGGGAAAACACCCGAACACACCTAGACTGACAAATATATATATATATTTGTTTTCTTAAGTTTCGCAGGTACTTACATGTATGGTATTCAGCTTTTCAGGTATTCCCATCATCAATCTATAGTTGTGCTTTTAAAGTTGTTGCAACGTTTCAGCAGAATCTCGTCTCCCATCATCAGGCTTTTGTTATAGCGTTCGTTCTGACGAACACAGTTTGATAACACAGAATTATCAGAGAAGTCATAGAGATTGAAAAAAAGACCTGAAATCATAATAGAAGAGATGATTCACCAGACTGTCAATTATTTTGGAAGCCTGCACTCACCAAACAAAAAAATCGCCACACACAAGCCAGGCAAAAACCTAGGCACAAAAAGATCCCCCTGATTACCTCCAGCTCAAACACACCCCAACCAGGGACCCAGATGAAACCTAGCTTTCCTAATAAATGATAGCCATCCATTTACTTGGAGCCAAGCTGCACTAAAAAGCCTCCAATACAGGAACAAAATGATGCCAGGCAATCAAGACAAAAAGCCACAAAACAGATGAAGATATTAGAAACACCAATCAAGCAGAACACAGCAAACTCCAAGAACAATTAAACACAGACCAAGACTCCCAACCAATCAGGATGAGAAAAAACCATTCTGGCACAGCAGTAGGCTAGCACCAATTTAAAACAGAAACAGCTGTGATGAACACAATACAGAAGCCTGATGATGGCAGATGAGAGAGATTCTGCCAAAACGTTGCTACAACTTTAAAAGCACACAACCATAATGACGTGGGAAAATACCCGACAACAAAGCTGAATAATATATTAAAATTTTAATAAATTAATTTAAATATATATTATATATTATGAATTGGATTATGTTAATTTATATATTATACAGCTTGAAAATATATATAAAAGCTGAAACACACACACACACACACATGTATATGTGTGTGTGTGTGTGTGTGTGTGTTTTCAAGCTTTTATAATATATTTTCAAGCTGTATTAATATATAACATACATACATACATGCATACATACCATACATACATACATACATATATATATTATTCAGCTTTGTTCGGGTATTTCCCACGTCATTATGGTTGTGCTTTTAAAGTTTGACAGTCTGGTGGAATCATCTCTTCTATTCATGCTTTCAGGTCTTTTTTCAATCTCTATGGCTTCTCTCTGATTTCTGTGGTTGGGGTTTTCTATAGTGGCTAGGGTTTTAGTGCCATTGAAGTTGATGTTGTGACCTGTGGTTTTCATGTGTTTGGACTAGTGAGGAGGTGTGTTCCAGCTTTTTTACTGCATTTTTGTGTTCATCTAGGCGGTACTTATTCTTCTATTGGCCTGTCCAATGTATGTGGCCAGGCATGAGTGTACAGGGAATTTCGTATATGCTTGGTTTTTCCAGGTCAATTTTGTCTTTGGGGTTTTTAAGGATGGCTGCTATTTTTTTGTCTGTTTTGAAGGCAGTCTTGATGTGATGCCTGTGTAGTATCTTACTGATTTATCTGTAGTACCTCTTATGTAGGGCAAGACAGCTATTCCATAGGTACTACATAAAGGTACTACACAGCCTGCACTCTCAAATAGAAAGATCTCCACACCACAAGCCAGGCAAACACCTGGGCACAAACAGACTCCCTCTGATAGCTCCAACATAAACACCCCCCCACCAGGCACCCAGGGTGAAACCCAGCTGCCTATGAAGAAGCCAGCTTGCTAATGAAGAGCAGCCGTCCTTTCACATGGAGCCAAAGCTGCACTGAAAGCCTCCACACACAAGAACAGAGGGTTGCCAGCCAATCAAAGCCACAAAACAGACAGAAGAAACCAGAAACACCAATCAATCAAACTCCAAGTCCAATGAACACAGACCCAGGCTTCAATAGCCAATCAGAAGGACCAGCCTCAAATTTGAAACCAGGAACTGTGAGACACCACTTCCATACAGAAGCCTGAGGATGGCAGATGAGATTCTGCTGAAACGTTGCTACAACTTTAACAGAACTACAATGACGTGGGATAATATACGAAGGAAGCTAAACAGCACACATGTAAGTACCCCAAAAGCTTGAAAAAACAAAATCTGACCTCTACGGGGAGGAAATAAACAGCCAGATCAAAAGCTATGAGAAGCTGGAAGTTAAAAGAGCAGGAATACTATGTGACCTAAAATTCCTATGCAGCTGGCAGAGACAACAATGTAACACCAACCTGCTTCAAATTAACATTTTCATAAGAACACAGCAGCTACCAAACGTATCCTGAAAAGAACAGAATTGGCTTTACTCAGAATGAAGTTCACAGAGTTAAAAGATTCCCAATAGATCAGTTAAACAAAGATTTGCTAGCACTACACCTGGAATTGAGCAGCAAAATCCACCCTCTACTTTGGGATAAGATAAACAAATTACAACTTGGAGAGCTGAAACTGAAAGCAACTTACAAAAATGACAAACTTTCAAAAAAACTAAAAAAAATTAGAAAATGACAAGAAAATTCCCAATAACCACCACAACACCTGAAACAATTAGTATACAACGTTTCCAACAAAGAACTCAACAAAACAGAAACAGATGTCCTATCCAAAGGATTCAATTATGCCATAACACCCCAAAAAAATCCCAACAGAATCCATCATATGTGCAGTAAATCCAGTCCCTAACCAAATTAAATACAGATGAAGCTGACAGAAAAGACACCAGGTTACTCACATCTTATGCACAACAAAACATCAAAAAAATAATTTACAAAAAGATGAATTCAGAGCGTTACAAACCTGAAAAATGATAACAGCATAATAAAACTCCCAGCAGACAAAGGAAATGCACAGTAGGAATGGACAGAAAAGACTATGAAACAAAATTGACAGACCTACTCCAAGACTCCACAATACAAACCTATAAGCACAGACCCAACCACATATCTAGAAAAATTAACCAAGAAAAAATTGTAACCAGCCACATAAGCAAAAAATCCAACAGACGATCATCCAAGAGAAAAATCTTCTAGATGCCCAAATTATATGGCCCCCAAAATACACAAAGAAGGCATACCTCTCAGACCCATAGTCAGCTCCAAAGGAGCACCATTACAAAACCTAGCTAAATACTTAGCAAAACAACTACAGCCCCATGCTGAAACCGCAGCTTCATATGTACAAAACTCATACCACTTCTTAGAAATGATCAAAGATCTACACATGGAACAGATTAGATCTGCTTGTAAGTTTCGACGTGGTTCACTATTCACTCAAGTCCCGATAAAAGAAACTCTTGAAATCATCAAAAATAAATACCAACCAGCTAAACACCTCATGGAACTAAACAAAACACTGCTTGACCAACACATATTTCATATACAAAGGACAAAGATACAAGCAAATTGAAGAGCCCCTATGGGATCACCACTGTCACCCGTCATTGCAAACCTGTTCATGGAAGAGTTCGAATCCAGAGCCCTTGGCCAATGCCAGGCAAACACCTGGGCACAAACAGAACTCCCTCTGATACCTCCAACTCAAACACACCCCAACCAGGCACCCAGATGAAACCTAGTTTCCTAATAGATAATAGCCGTCCTTTCACGCGATGCCAAGCTGCACTGAAAGCCTCCAACACAGGAACAGAGTGTTGCCAGCCAATCAAAGCCACAAAACAGACAGAAGAACCAGAAACACCAATCAAACAAACTCCAAGTCCAATAAACACAGACCAAGACTCCCAACCAATCAGGATGTAGAAAAAAACATCCTGGTACAAACAATAGGCTAGCCTCAAATTTAAAACCAACGCCTGTGATTGCCTGACCACATACAAACTCCATACAGAAGCCTTTTTTTTTTTTTGATTGGGTTGGGCAGGGGGAATGAGGGGAATTTTTTCTTTGGGCTGAAACAATAACATTGCTACAACTTTAAAAGCACGACAATGACGTGGAATAATACCCGAAGGAAGCTGAACAGCACATATATATACATATACACCTAGACCCCGATATATATATGTATGTGTGTGTGTATATATGTATGTATGCATGCATGCACACTTACAATATATATCTGTTCCTACAAATTATCTTCTAATCACAAAGAAATCATCCTTTGCTTTTAATCTGGAAAAATGTATATTTCTTGCCACAGTTCTTAAGTTAATCATTGAAGTTGTTAAGTTGTTAGGGGAACCTAGCTTCCCTATTGACTTTGCTTGTCAGGAGATTGCTAAAGGTGTTCACATGATCCCAGCATCCTGTAACCATCATAAATACTGTACATGCCAGGTGCCAAGCTTCTGGATTTTGATCACGTGACCATGGAGATGCTGCAACAGTTGTAAGTGTGAAAAATGGTCATAAGAAACATTTTTTCAATATATATTTAGTAATATATAATATCTACACATACCTAAAAGGAATTGCTTGATAATATTATAGTAATAGTGCTGGGCTATGCTGACAAATAAACAAAACCCTTAAAGCCGCTTAATAATTAGCCTTCCTTCTAAGTGAAGTAAAAGTTTTTCCCAAAGCATAATTTCCCCATCTACTGTATGTCATTAAAGTAATTTGTTCAAATAAGAATAAGCAACATATATTAATGGATGACATTAATAGCCCAAGGGATGTTTTTGAAGGTTATATACCTGTATTTATGTATTATTTATTTATTAAATTTGTTGGCTGCTTAGCTCCAAAATGTCTCTAAATAGATTAACCTTTGAACTGCTAAGAGCTTTTGCATATTAATTGTTTCAGATTCTCCACAATACCATGACAAAAGCCAGACTTTTTACCCATAAAAGTATTTATGACAGATCAGATTATTTTGCTACCTACCAAGTTTCATATTTTCCAGGCAGCAGTTTCCTTGATAAAACTTGATTTATTTATTTTATAACATTTGTACAGTACTCATCTCGCATAAGTGATTCTTTTGTCATCGTTCACTGTTTACTTATTTTAACTTATACAGCTTTTATACTTTGCACACTATCCAGCTGTAATTTTCTGTAGTTTAATTTCTATTCATGTTTGAAAAAATACATCCTCTTCATACTTTCATGATACAAGATAGATACATGTACAAGATGGTACATTCATGTAAATAAAATAAATAAATAGCAAAACTGAAAATATACTTGTTTTTATTTCACATTCCCAAAATACCAAAAATATTAAATTCCTTTTTTTTACTATCATGTCTACTTTCTGTTTCATGTCTGTTTTCTCAGGAATGACTCCCACACATTTTTAACAATTCCACGACCCACAGATGTGTTCTTGTTCCAAAGCTTAGATTCTCAGTTGTCCATTTGTTTTTTTTATAACCATATAGAAAAAGTTAAAAACCTTTTGAATCTGTTTCATATTTTTAAGTTGCAAGTTGTCTTCCCAAAATCCTTAAAAACATTTAAACAAATATATTCAATACAAACTGCTAAAAAAATTAATACAATCTCTGTCATATTATTTGACAACTCATTTTTGTTCTATAGTTTATTTGTACTGTAATATTTTCCTGATTTAAATTTGTTTTATTTATGTTACAATCTGTTTACCTTGTAGCATCCTTTATGACCTTATATAAATAAACAAAAAAGAATACAACGGCTCAAGATACTTGACAATCAGTTACCAAATTATATCCTTGACAGCTGGCTGCAGCCAAAAATAATGATTCAGCAATTTAATGGGTCTTGAGTTTGGCAAGAGTTCTCTAGTAGCTACTTCTGGGGAAATAAGGTTCAGGTCTCCGGCAGGTTTTCTAATTGTTTGCTTCTGGCATAAATCCAAACCTAGAGTAGAGCTCAAGTAACAGCAGAGCCTGTCTTGAAGTACAGTGAATCTTGAGGCAGTTTTGCTCAAGTCTACTGGGAAGAATTAATTTATTATGTAGATGGAGAATTGGCAAGAGTGTCAGTGAAAAGCAAAGCTTTAAATATATTTTAAATATGAAACTTACCTCACATAATAATTACCTCTGCAAATATAGTATTGGATTATTTTCTTAATTTACAGCACTGCTTGTAATCACGGCAGACAAGCCCCATCTCTATGCTTATTTTTCTGAATCTTACTGATTTATATATTTAGTTTTGTGACGGTAAATTGTGTAGGTAGAGAAAGAATGTCCTTTTTTCCTAGTTCTATTTATTCATTTGATTACATTACTTCCTGTCTCTGCTGCAATTTCAGTACTGCTCTTCTTCTCTATCACATGAAATCTTGTTCAATTTCTTAAAATGATTTAGCCCAATAGTAATCATACAGTGCATGTAATTATGCTATTCTCTGTAACAAATCAAATTTAGCAACTCCTGAACAAAATATTTTCAAATTGAAGGCAAAATTTTCAGAATAAGTTAAACAATTCCTTGGCTCCCTTTTTATCTTTCGTGCCCCTAATTTTCCAGAGAAAAAGTATCTTGCAGGGCTGGTAAAATTACGGCAATTATTATGACTATATTCTTAGTCCTTCTGTGTTTGCTTTTCAGTAATGTTCTTCTCACACTTCTTTTTTAAAAGCTAAGTTTTTCAAATAAAAAAGCCACACACAACTAGGCACCACATAAATACGATACATAGAATAGCCCAAAGCACACATTCTGTTCGAGAGAAGTTCCCTGAAGATGGGTTCTAGCACGAGTTCCAAAAGTTCGGAAGATTAAACCTCTGGTCCCAGTGATTGATCCAGATTGGATCCTGCAACAGTATCCTGGAACACCTATATTCACCTTCATTTGCTACATTTTTCACTTATTCTTCTCTATGCTTCTGAAACTAATGATTATTTTATTTGTTACAGAATTGGCCCAACTTTATCGTCTTCACATATTGATTTATTTTCTCCAGTTATATAATCTACGTCTGATGGACACATACATCATCACCATACAGAAACACTTTTGCCAACTTTGCTGATATCTCTCTGCCAATTCTACCTAAATTGGGAACACAATGCATAGACAATAATATTATAAGCAGCATAGAGGAAAATTTTAATTTGTAATCTTGAGTGGGAAGAATAGAATGGGTAACAATTTACACCATTCTTCCAAAGTTAAATCAGTTTCATCAAACTTCTTAACTAGCTTATTTCAACCTTCAGAAATGTTTTGGTTACTTAATTCATAAAAGCAGAAAGCTAACATAGCATCCTGCAACATTTCAATGGTTAATCGAAGTATAATGGTATGACTTTATCTATTAAAGAAATTCTGCAACACCACAAGTTGTCAGAATGGAATGGCAGACAAATTTAGACAATCTATCTATTCAAAGGCATCATGCATATGTTCTCAACTTACAACCAATCTGTTACAACAGCACTGAAAAAAGTGACTTATAATCAGTCTTTGCACTTACAATTGTTGCAGCATTTCCATTGGTTATGTGATCAAAATCCAGGCATCTGAAAACTGGCATGTATTTATAAGTTATGTGATCACCACTTGTGATTTTCCCAGCTACCTTCCATCAAGCAAACTAACTCAATGGGGTAACTGCGTTAACTTAATGATGGTATGATTCACTTAACTGCAGTGATTTGCTTAACAATCACAGCAAAAAATATCATAAAATTGAGTACTGAATAACTGCTTTGTTTACGGGTGGAAATTCTGGTTCTGATTGTGTTCATAAGTTTAGAACAATCTACATTATACTTCTTATGGCATTAATTCCACTTATATCAAAAACAGAGCTATATGAAGCTTTGGTTCTTACATGCATCTGCCTTCATATAACACTGGTATCTAACAATACAACAAATGTTCCAGCCATCCTACTTTTAATATTCCGCATAACATGTAACAAACACTTCTCACCCTTCTTGTTTCTCACAACTTAATATAAAGACCAATCTCTCACCTCTGAGAAGATGAGCCAGTGGCTGAGTGATTAACTCTGGTGCCTTTTGGAGAAGTTCTTTTGCTACAAGACAGGAAGCAGATTCTAACAACTCATTCTGCTCTTTTGGGATGATGACTTTGACAACAGCTGATTCTAATTTTTTATCTTCACTATAAAATAAAAATGTTAAAAGTTGCTATTATTTCCTTTTCATATATTGCTCATTATTTCATTTGTGTATTTCATTTGTGGCAAACTCACACTTTTCCAGTTTCTAGTCTGGTATTTTAACCATTACACCAAACTGGCCCTTAATATAACATTGGATTTAATATAATCATCATTCTAACCATTGTCTATCCACTGCAGGATGAAGGCCCCTTCTACATGTTTCCAACCAATATGGTCCTGAGTTTTCTTTTGCCAGTTGGGCTTGCAATACTTGCTGGTGTTCCATCTTGTTTTTGGTCTCTTTTTTGGTTGATTTTTAGAATCAGTAGTTTTAGAAACTAAACTACAACTTCCAACATTTTTCACCACTGTTGGTTTTTCACTGTCATTTGGGTGGGATTGTTGGGAGTTTTAGTTTGCAGCACTTGAAGAACATATATTTATTACCCATATATAAAATAACTGTAGCACAGGTGTTTTTTGTGATGAAATTCCTGTCCCCTTCTAAAAGCAGTCCCCCCTCCCCTTGCTAGTAGTACAAATTTGAAAGAATGAATTTCAAAACTGAGATAGTAAAGAGACATGATAGATAGTCTGTCCTTCTCTTCTCATCCACCCATGCAAAAAGTGGGAGGGGAAAAAGTGTGGAAGATGAGGAAAAATCCTGTCTACACCAATCATGCAAAGAATATCCTGTTACAAATTAGTACACTTTTTGAGTGAAAACTTAGTAAAAACTGGAGAGAATGTTCCCTTAAAGGAGATTCCAGGTTCAGATAAGGTATTTTTCCCCCAAAACCTACAGTAGGAAAGAGAAATATTGAACTCTGCTTCTACCGTTTATCTCAGAGTTACTATCTTTCTCCTTTTGCTGATACCATTTTTATGAACCTGGCATTTAACACAGTTTGCACACCTAATTCCAACTGGTGTCATGCATCACTTAAATAATGCCTAATATATTCCTTAAACAGAGGCAGAACTCTATAGATAGAGGTAAGTGGATAAGGCTTGAGTAAATTATCTTCAACTCCAAATACGAACTGCCTAAATGTATACAGTAAATGATTGTTGTGAGTGTTGTGTTTCCAAACATTTCATTGTTCTTTTAATACTATAAAACTTTATGAATATCAGTGAAGCAAAATCTTCAAAATAAAATAACCAGTAATTTATCCAAGAATAAGATAAACTATAAGGAAAGAGGATTTCTAGAAGTAGCTATGCATGAAACAGTCTATGGAGATTCTCTGTCATCAGGGTCATACATCCAGTTTGAAAAAGCATCTTTGGGATGTACATGAATCTGTTCAAGCAGGGTTTGCTAGTAATAATAACAATGAATAAGAAATTCAGGATGATACCTTGTCAATGTGCTGCTGTGAACTAGCGTAAGAAGCAATTTCCCTTCACTGTTCAGTTGGTATAAATTGATTTCATCACGGAAGATGTGGAGAGACTCTGGGATATTCAGCTCTTCCAAAATAAATCTAGTTTCCGGGTGGTAGCAGATTTCTCTTCTTGATATATTCAGTACTGGCAAACATACGATGTTAGATGGACTGACCTACACCAAGAGAATTCCTGGAAATTAGAAAGCACTCCAATAGTGAGGATAACAGTTTCATTATGAACTGACATCACACCCTGGACCAAATTTGCACTTCTATGAAAAATGTTTGATTACTTGCAAAAATTTTCACTGCAACTTTGTAGGTGACATTTTTTCCAGCCATCTAGAAATAGATGAAGTGGAACAGATATTATACAAGATCTTCATAAATAAAAACAGTGTAGGTTTATTATGATATATAAATATTAAATATTAATGACCCAGTGTTCGTGTCTGATAAAGTCATATCAGTTTAAAGTAACTGAAAAAAATTCTCCAACAATAAATACATCAACAGATACAATTTGCTAAAATCACAGAATATACATATCATGGTAAATTATGGTTTATTTTAAATATGATTTATTGAACAAACCCTAGTGATCTGGTTCATGCATATATCTATGGGCCAAACCCAAAGGCTCAAAAGAAATACTATACCAGTCCTGGGAGATCAGTTTTGACAGAGCAAATTTCTTTTTAGTTACAGTATATAGTTAATGGAAAGAATAGGGGAAAAAACTTACCTGCATCCACTAAAAACAATGCAGCTTTACTTAGTGGATGTGTCTTGATAAGCAAAACAAATCTCCATCCAACAAATATTTTAAATATAAAAACAGTTTATAAGGAAAACTATATGAAATAGTCAAAATAGAATTCTAGATTTAGAAAAGTTATATAAGTAAAATATTTTTTTATAACTGTGCTATCGTTATTAGACAAATAACACAGATTAAAACAAATAGCTTTGCAATGGTTCAGGTCATTAAATCAGTTTTGCTATGATATAAATGATTAATATTTATATGATAATGGAGTTACAATGATTGAACCATAATGACATACAAAATATTTACCTTTTCAAGATAGTAAGCATAAGCGAAAGCAGAAATAAGTGAATCCAAATCACAGGATTTCTTTCCAAGGACTACATGTACTTTATCCAAATGTTTATTGCGACTCTAAAACAAAAGTCAATTTTAAGTGGTTAAGGAATGGAGACATACATTATTTCTTGAAACAGTAAAAACAACAACTCCAAACCAGGGGTGGGATTCTACCAGTTCTGTCCACCTCTGTGGAACCAGTAGTTCTGAAGAGCAGCAGACAGAGGGCATACATAGAACCAGTTCTATGTCTGCTGCTGTTTTGGCCCACCCTCCCACCTGGGCTCTTACCTGACCTTTATTTCCTGCTTTTTCAGCTGTACTGCTTTGCGCGACACAGCTGTGGTTGAAAAAGCAAGGAAAAAGGGCTTTTGCAACCACTGTGCACTTGCATGCAATGCTGTTCAGCTGTCCGGGCAGCTCAGCAGGTCATAAATTGCACTCACGCGACTTACGCCGACTCGCGCATACACACGCGACGCAGAGCAACAAAACCAGAAATCCCATCCCTGCCCCAAACTATTTATTGGATAGTAGCAGGCCATCCTTGCTGCTTGGTACATATGAGACTAGAAAGGATATAACAAAGTAGAAGCCCAGCTCAAACGTTAGAGAAACAATAGTTCTATCTATGTGAACAAGCAAAGAACATAGAACAATCTTTATTATTGTCACAGACCAGCATAGAACCAGCAAAATAATCTAACCATCCCGAAAGCCTCTCTCTTCTTTTTTATGTCAAGGACTTATCATGTCTGTTTCTAGTTCTAAACAGACTATAATTCCTCATTATAGTAGTACCTTGTCACTCATCATTAATTGGTTCTGGGAGGTGTAATGGCTACCAAAAACTACGGATACTGAACACATTTTTACCATAAGGAATAATGTAGTGAACCACAAGGCAGCCAGCACTGACAACTTTTAACTTGTGCATTGAGAACCAAACAAACAAGGAGTACCAGGACAAAATTTTAATGTCAAAATGCATTGAGTACTAAATTTATGAGTTTCAAAGCAGTTGAGTGCCAAGATATCCCCATGCACAGGACTCACCATGGTTTGTTAAACATCTAGCTATTGGAGAGATGAAGAGCAGGGGTCTATTGCCCACATAAAATAAAGTAGTTCAGAACAAATTAAGAATGCACAGTGGGCACAGAATATGGCCAGTTCTATAAGGAATGGTTAATAAATGTATGAAACATTAATCCTGATTGGTTGTGTGAAACACAGGAATATGTCAGGTATTTTAATTTTTGTTATCTTTCTCAAATAGTTACTTATTTCTTCTCAATATTCCTTATTTTTAGATAACTACTTTTTAATATTCCACTTCCAGACTTTTGTTCAATTACTTTTCTTCTCAACACTTTATCTTTCTCAAATTATTTATATTTTTATTTACCAACAAACTCTTCAATAACTTCTTGGTGTGGAGTGAGAGAAAAAAATAAGTGCTGCTCTTGATTTTACATATGCCTAAGTACTTACTTTCTCCCAGAGACTTCTCCCTCTGATTATACCCACACCCATAAATATTTTTGCACATTGCATTAACATTACTTGGTAAATGTGTGACTTAAATGGATTAAACTAAGAAGAGGAAGTCCATATAGACAGACCAAATAAAATATTACAACAGATGGACAGGGTGAACTTGCCTTGAACCAAACTAAACAGATTTAGAAGAAAACATTAAGTATAACGATTAGTGGTTCAAGACATAGTGGCAATGTTGAAAGACCTACTATAAAGAAAAAAAGCACATTCTTTCCTAACTATTTTAAATTCTCCATAAAAAATATGAGAGAGAAATCTGTCCATTGTATTACAACTGCAGCTTCATGCGTACCTTTGTAAAGATGGAAAAATATTATTAATATCTTATTTTCTATGAAAAAATAAGTAATATTAGAAATCAGGTTGTTCAACTACAAGATCAAAATAATGCAGTTGTTAAAATGTGATCAAAGACAAATGCTGATGAGACATCAAATAATATCATTTTAAAAATTAAAGGTACTTATTCTTTGATTTAATAAAGCAAAATAAAATGTGATGCTAGAAATGCTGAAATAAATTAATTATACCAATGTCTAATAATTCTTTATAACATTTGTCAATAAATTACACAAAATATGATAGCAAGGCAATCCACCATCTCTGTACACTTATTTAAAGCAAGAACTAGTTCTTCTATTGATAACCATACAGAGGATACAAAATTACTTTGGCAAAGCAAAATCCACTAAAATATTTAGCACCACTCTGGAATTCTTCACATTAGCATCTACATTTTCAGGTTTTTAAATTGTGAAATTAGTTCAAGTTTTCAAAAATAAAATATAATTAATTCTTATAGAATAATTTATTTTTCAGCAGGTTTAACTTAGAAGCATAACATCTTAAACCACCTGGAATCACTTCAGAAATGGTATTCGGCAGGTCCTGAGCAGTTCTGGAGAACCAGTAGTGGAAATTTTGAGTAGTTCAGAGAACTGGCAAATACTACCTCTGACTAGAGATTTTACAGTATCCTTTCCCTGCCATACCCACCAAGCCATGCCACAGAACTGGTAGTAAAAAAAAATTGAATCCCACCACTGAATCACTTGTGTGTGAGTAGGGGGAATATACTAATTTATTAAACAAATAAAGAGATAAAATATCTCCTAGAATCATTCCCATTGCCCATACCTAGTTCATCCTGAAATGCCTTAGTTTCTGCCATGATATAAATGGAATACATACCCAAAGTGAATATTTACTCATATAAATGTATGAGTTCTATTAATATCTAAACAAAAAAATTGAAAGAGACAAAACCCAGACTGTAACTTTGTCTTTATCTGATTATAAAATAAAACATTATTGCAATTATTTTATAAATCTTTCATAAACCAAATAATCCTGTAATGTGTGCATATTTTCTTTTAACATACTCCACTCAATTCTCTTTTCAGCAGCTAGTAATACCATCTCATCAAGATTCAATAAAGAACAAAACTGTTTGTGACATACTGCCCAGATTGTATTTTTCTTTCTCCTCAGAAATTGTACTCCCTAAAATTTCCATTCTATCTTGTTTCCCAACATAGCATTCCCACTGCCTGCCTATGTCAAACAGCAAACATTACAAGAAATTTACAATGCCTTTCAAAAATAATACAGTTGCATGCACTTACATAAAAGTGCACACAAAAGAAACAGTATTTGCAAATGGAAAGCAAATGGAATTTGCAAATTTGCAAATGGAAAGCAGTCAGCTCAAGGTTCTGGGAAAATCTTAAAGTGATATGTCCTCAAGGCGCCTCCCTGGCTGTAGATTTCTGACTCCAGACAAGTATTGAATGCCTGAGGGAGAAATAGCTGTAAAAACAAGGAGAGGAATAGAAGAATTCAGAGATTGAAAAAATATGTGGAGATTGTTAGTGTAAAAAAAAAATTAGCCTGAAGAAACAGGAAAGTGTGAGCAGAAAAAATCATGATTGTCCTATCTTGTCTTTCTTTTATATAAGAGAAATTATTTCAGACTTAAAAGATTATAGCCTATACCTATTGAGTACTAATATTTCTTGCAATGTCTGTTTCCTCATTTGACCTATCTCAAAATTGTTGCCATGGGGTGAATGGGGTATACTGAATGAGCAAAATGTAAGAGAGAAGGGTGGAAAAGAAATGTGACTTTTGGCAAGTCCTTCAGGGATCATACTCTCACAGTGAAACAGCCTCTCCCACTTTAAGCTATTTACTAAATTGTTGTTGTACCTACACACATTTTTTTTAAATTTCTTGGTGCAGTTTTCAGTTTGTAGAAGATGGTTGATCAAGGTTTGCTCTATAGAAGACAGCAAGAAAAGCAATCAATTCACATAGATAATAGTGGAGTGGCTGTGTGATGACCCATGGTGGGATACAAAACAAACACAGTCACAGAAAACAGGTGAAGCCCCTTTTATTCCTTCACTTTGCTTCCAAGCTCCGAATATCCTTAACAAAAGACAAAAAACTTCCACACAAACAGCTACAAGAAGAAGGAATAAAGCAACACAAACCNTGTCACAGCTGCAGCCCATGAAGAGGATCAAGGCTCTCTCCTCCTGAGTAGACCATGTCTCTCCCTTATCCTCTCCTCCCTGATTGCCCTAGGATGGATAGGGGATGGGCTTGGGTCCTCCTCTGACTGCTCAGCCGACCTCTGTCCTTCCCCAACCTCCTCTACAACCTCCACAGCCATACTTCCACTCCCTGTCAACTGTTCCTCCTCTCCCTCAGAGTCAGTCTCCACCAGGGTCATAACAGCTTGAATATTTTCTTCAAGCCTTCCTCAATTAATCAGTAAGATGTTGCATTCCACACTAGTACAGCTTTTTCAAACTTGGAAGAGTTGCCAACTGAATATAAACATTCTTGTAATAGATGCAATCACCAAATGCCAGCTTTTAGAGATAGGCCATGTCAGCAAACAGACCGTTCAAGAACACAGAAATGTATTATCGCAGAGCATAATAACAGAATTTTGAAAGTCAAAGAAGTTTCTTTCTGTCCCTTCTTATACAAAGTAAGGACTTTTCTCTTTCTCATGCTTCTTCCTTTCCTTGCTTTAACTGCACTCCTTCAAAGTATCTACACACTCCTCTAAAGCAGACCTACACAACATGTGCAAAGAAGCTATGTGCAGCCTGCAATAATTTTTGAAAACTCAATCAATTCATTGCTGCCAAATGTCACAATTGCAGAGGATCTGCTACCATTGCCTAGGCTACCCATGTATAAAATAACTGTAGCCCAATAGTTTCTTTTGATGAAAATCCAGTCCCCTTCTAGAAGCAGTCTTGCACCCTCCACTTTGCTAATAGCACAAATTTGAAATAATGAATTTCAGAACTGAGACGGTAGAGAAGATACAACCACCTCCACCCTGAAAGACATTCTGCAAAACATCTCCAATATTTCCAGTTCTCACCAACACCAACACGGCAAGCAACATTGCTATTGTCTCTCTACAAGGAGTGGGATTCAATTTTTTTAATAACCGGTTCTATGGGCATGGCTTAGTTGGTGGGCATGGCTTGGTGGTCATGTGACTGGCTGGGCATGGCCAACTCAATATCACTCACAACTCATATATCGATCCACGATCAAGGCACCATCTCCTTGTCTGGCCTCTTTGTGACTGGTGGGGATGCTGCAACAATCGTAAGTTGAAAAATGGTCATAAGTCCCTTTTTTCCAGTGCCATTGTAACTTTGATCACTCCACACCAAAGCCAAAGGAGGGGGGAAAACTCCAGAGACGTCCTGAGACAGGAAGTCTAATCTGCCAAAGAATGTAACAAGGGTTAACAGAGAGGCCACCCTTCTGTAAGCAACATCCAGAAAGTTCTTCTGCCTTCCTTACAGGATTAGGCCATCATTCTTCCATATCAACCAGTTCATGCAGAAAACTGCCTTAGGAATTTAAGCAAACCAAGGTTCTTAGCGAATAGGTGCAACCTGTAGAATCCCATACCTGCTCTCCACCTACCTCTGTATAGACTATTTGGAAATAAATGCTAACTCTGTCTTTGTGGTGGTAAGTAAATATTCATTTAATGTAGCCAATGTCACTAGAGTCTATGGTCCGGGATGGAGGAGTCCACGTTCTAGAGGGGCGGATGGAGCAGCGCTGGACAGGGAGTGGGAATGGTCATGGCATCCGGGTAGCTAGTGAAAGATAATATTGGAGGTAAGGGCACAGCCAGGCTGGCCCATTCAGAGGAAGGACCCAGGGCCCAGTCTCTTAGGGTCATGTGTCCTAGAGGCATGCAGGAGGAACAGAGAAGGTGCGAGCAATGTGGCTTTTTTGGGAAAGGAGAAGAGCCCCCTGCATCCCGCTTCGATCCGACCCTTGATGGACCCTTTAACAACAGAAGACTGTTTTAAAAGGGGAAAACTGTGCATGGCTAAAGTGATAGAAGCCAAAGTAGGTGCATTTAATCTTTTGGTCGAAGGCTTATCTGGGTTTGTACATCCGTCTTTCCAAACTGTGGGTGATGCCCATTATCGTCCGGAAGGACTGCAAATTTGTCATCCTGGCCTTCATGTTAATTACTTCAGCATGGTTTTTGTTTGGTTTTTTTAAATTTCTTTTTTTTTTATAAAGAATTTTATTTAAATTTTAAACAAAAACAACATATACAAACAAAAACACAGAAAACATAAGAAACATAAAAATATCTTTTGGACGGCAATTTGATCCCAATTACAGTCTTTTGTACAAGACATAAATTCAAGTTCATGCTACTTTATATAACATTCCAATTTCTTATTCACTATTTTACATTTTCTATATACGCTTCTCCCCTCTTTTCCACTCTCTTAATTCTATGATATTTATTTCATCATCAATTTCGATCATTATAGACACTTATATTCCTTTGGTCTGTCCTGTTTTCACTGATCTATTGATCTTTCTCAATTAACAACTTGAGGCTTGGCCTTTGACAGCTGCTGTGAGAGAACGAGTCATAATACAAGAGCCTTGGGTAAAAATCAAAATAAATATGCTGTCAAATTCTGTAGACAAGACCTCAGAGAATTAGCGGTAGTTATAGATGCCAATCTCCACTCATCTACAATATCCTTCCACGCCCCTAGTTTTTATAAGCTTTATTTAATCATAACTCCAACAGCTCAATAATTATTTTATTTCTATTGCGCGTATTTTATCTTGAGCGGTACTTCATTTCCTATAACGATAGAACTTCATATGGAGTGGTAAAAACAAGGGAAACACTAAATACTTTATTTTTGATATTTTAATATTATATTATTAATTGGAGGATACATAAATTGGCTATTCACTAACTAATAATCAGGATATTGAGACAATTAAGAATCCAATAAAAAGAATTTCATTTGAGAGAGATTTAAGATATCATTTTTAAATATCTAAATCTATATATTTACTAGAACAAAAAATAAGTCGCGATAAAATCTTAAGAAGAAGGTGTGATAATTATAACAACATAGATCCTGTGGCTTGCTTATGGTGAAGGCAATTATTTAGATTGGTTGCTGATCTAGTATGCGGACCTTTCTCGACACTCTTACTTTATCACTGAATGATATAGTTAAATTAAAATATTATACAATGAGTATGGCGAGATGGGTCGTTTCTAGACTCTGTATTTTTCTTTTATTATCACATTTCTGGCCTATCTATATTACTTGGATTTTGGATGACATGAATATTATGGAATTTTATTTAATATAACATAAAAATTATATCGCAACATAAGAGGAATATTAGCAATATAAAAATGGGAAGGAGATTTCCTTTTTTTGGTCCTTCTCACCTATTTCGTGGTATATTCTAGACAATTGGCAAATTTATCTATATATTATGAGCCACTAACATATGTAAGCATATGACACAATTATTTTGGTGTCATATATAGAAGAAACCATCCCTAATGAACAAGCAACCTATGTTATATCATTGGGGAAGAAAGGGAACAAGGGGAGAAAAGAGAATGTGCAGAATTTCAAGAACAAACAAAAAACACCAAAAAAAGGGGACAAGGTGAAAAGTGGACAACCAAACCACAATCTTATGTACCATTTGGCAGAAATCCACTTATCCTTCGAGATATTAATATGTCAAACGAATGCAACCATTAATCCTAAATAAATTCTTTTCCTTTACATCTTGTTTCACAAAACCTTTGTAGCTTCTCTTCCATTTCTTTCCTCCCTTGCTTCTCCACTCCTAAACCTTTTTTACCCCCTGTCTCTTAATCTCCACCCTTTTGTGTATTCTTCTTTCTGTTGCATCTGCATGTTGTGTCCACTTTTCACCTTGTTTTCCCCCTTTTTTGTTGTTTTTTTTAGTCTTAAATTCTCCATTCTCTTCTCCCTTTCCCTTTCTTCCCAAATAAGTGGGCTTGTTCATTAGGGATGGTTTCTTCTTCATCCCAATCTTCCTGTCTTGTAAGTTTCTCATATAATAGAAATTGGCCATTTCTAAGCCAACGAAAAAATAGAAGCCAAAAAGAATCCTTCCCTTCTTTGTTTCTCTTGTTCATATTTTATAAAATTCCCATTTTCAGTTCAATTCCATAAGTAATGCCAATGAAAAAAAAAAAAAAATTTAAACGACCCCAAATGATTTTTAATCATTCAAATCAAGAATTTCAAAAGTCCCCATAAGTCACCAAACCATCCAAAAACACCCAGTCTAATTTCCATTTAACACCTTCTTCTTTTTTTCACTTATTTTTTTTCATTTTAATGCCTTCCAAAACTTCAATATTCTTTTGACCTTCATCCATGCTAATAAGAATAGCCAATTATGATCCAAAATAGAAAAATTCAATAGTAAAGAGCCCAAAAACAAAGAAGAAAAAGGATAAAATAAAAAGCAAAAAAAAAAATATTACTAGAGTAAAATATAACAAAAAGGCTGGTGAGTAGAAGATTTCACAAGTATATATGGACTGCCCACTGCACTTTTTTATTTATCCAAAAGGCTCTTATTATGAACTCTCTTTCTCCAGCAGCTTCAAAGCCACGCCTCAAGCATGTTGATATTGATAAAGATCCAGGAAAACACCTGTAATAATTTTTCTGTGCTCCTCCCTCCATCTTATCACACATTAACAAACCTTGAACGCAAGGGAGTACGTTTAGTACCAATTTCTCCCCAGTTCAAAATAAAGTACTTTCAAAGCCTCTAGATTGGCAGTTGTTGCAATAAATCTTTAATACATTCCCCCCCCTGCAGCCAGAAAGAAAAGAATAATGTATATACAAAACTCAGAGAGGAAAAAGCAAAGAACAATCAAAGGGGGTTCTCTAATCCTTGAAAATAAAGAATCAAAAGAAGCCATGAACAAATATACAGTAGTAAGAAAAATTGCAATAACTGGATTACCTACAAAATCACATTAAAAGTCCTCAGAAAAGAAGTAGTAAGGGCACAACGAATCAAGCCTCAATTTGAACATCACACTTTAAAAACGCCGCTTAAACAATTCTCCACAAAAAATAAAGTCACAGGTTTCTATCTTTGTTCAGGATATCCTTTCAAGGCTCTCGCCACCAATTTACAATCACAAAAGAAGGTTTCTCCCCAACTCGACCAGAAGCCAGCATCTCCGTCAAGCCACTTTCTATTTTCGGAGGCCTGTCACGACTTCATGCCAGCTTTGGATGCCTGACCTTTCCACCGCCTCAGCAAAAAGGCTTCTTCCTGGCATCAAACTTCAGAGAATTTTGGAATATTGGGATCCTGGGACTGTGCCCTTCAACATCCCCCGTCTCTACGGGACCTTTAACGGTCCGGCGAAAATATCAGCTGCGATCTCAGAGCCCCGATATCGCAGCTGTAGCACCGAGACGAAGCCTTTTAATTTCTAATTATCTTTACTTTGTGTTCAGATTGCATTTCTTCTCTTCATAATCTGTTTTTTTTTTGGAAGAGTTTGATCTCCAGCTGAGTATAACTGGACATTGCGGGCCAAGTTGGAGGCATTAAAGGGAATTTATCTACTTTGATAACTTTGTTATTTTTGTGCCACGCCCCAGGTCAGCACAGTGACCCTTTTCCCTCTATGAATTGTGCTGGCCTACTCTACATTGAGTCACTGGAGCTGAACCAAATTTTATTGGTATATGGCTCTTTGGTGTTTTATTTGTTAATGTTTTTTGGCTTAGACAAAAATAATTGCCTCTGAAGCCTTAGTGCAACAAAAATTGCTTTCTCTTTTGCAAGTGGCGTAGGATACTTGATTATTAAGATCAACAAACCATCCCTGAATTAACTGGGCCTTCTCTCTAAAATATTAAGCAGGAATATTAATAATTAAAGGACAATTTACATCTTGGGAATTCTATATGTAACCAGTTCATAACAATTTAATATCTATTTTAGAACAATAAATGTTGGCCAATAGGCAGGAAAATCAGAATCCACTGTCCTATCTCATTATTCTGCTGGATCTTTTAGAATCATCTGTCAGAAGAGAATATTTATTGTGTTTATTCTTGTATTATTAAATTTTAATCTCCACTTTTGTTCACAAAAAATACAAAAAAGAAAAGTCAAAAATATATCTTCTATTTTTCCAGAGGGTAAGACATTGGATAATATCTTTATTATTGAAGTTACAGGAAGACAGATCCCAACTGAATGTGAAGAAAAACTTCCCAACAGGAACAGAGGTTTGACTGAAAACACAATAACAGAAGGATTTGCTTAACTGTCCTAAAGTGGACATATTCAGAGACTAAATAAATAGATGTCAGGGATATTTTATTCTGGATTCCTGCTTTGAGTAAGAATTGGATTTGGTAGCCTAAATCCCTTCCAGTTTCATTCAAGTTCATTTAAAAAGTAGTTTCTTTTTTTAAAAATAAGAAGGTTCTAAGTTAATAAGGTTAGTTAAAATAAATATTATTTAAATTAACTGGAAAAATTCCAGTCAGCATGACAACTGGAGAGCATGAGATGAACATCATAAAACCACAGCAAGACAGTAACACGCCTACACATTTTCTCTTAAAATGGGCTAATGGTGAAATAGGAAAGATTTACTCTAAAATTGATTATTAATAGGGGGAAAGTGGAATACAAAAATGAGGAAAATGTGGCATTTTAGAACTCCATGGTCAGGTTTTGAGGATCATAATGAAAGTTGAAATTTTCCTAGGAAATCAAGCACATAAATCAGTTATGCCATTCTTCTGTAGAAATGTTATTAACTTTACTCATAATCTTTCTACCAATCATTGAAGTCTCTGAAAGCCTCTGAATATAAATATGATAAATTCATATGAATATTATATATTCATAGCAACATGAATGTAACTATATAGCTAGAGGTTTATTCCAGTCTTCCATTGTTTTCTGCTTTGAAATATTAAAATATTTGTAATACTGATATGGAGGCTATTGGCCTAGCCTAAGGTCCCAAAACTTTGCATGTTCTTCTACACTCTAATCATAGATGTGTCTTTCAAATAGTTATTAGCATAATTATGTTGCAGCAAAACTCTTATGTTAAGACCCTTAAAAATGTGGCTGCTTTGCTTTTCCATTAAATGCTTAAAAAAAAAACTGGAGTGGATTTTAGTTCATTGCAGACTATTAGCATTTTAAAAACACACTGTTGTCTACACTAAGTGAGTTCATAATCACATTTAAAACTAAGTGATCTGTGCCACCAGCATATTAAAATATATGATAACAAATACAAGTCAGCATTTTTCCATACCATATGCTTGTAAATCTTATTCTACAGGGAACCAATTAAAAGTATGGAAAATTTGAAACAACAAACATATGGAGCAAGACAGAGCATCTTACCTTGTCACCATGCTGCTTGCTCAGTACCTTGATCAGGGAACTGATAATATTGTATTATGGCAGAATTGACTATTAATTTAATTAAAACTAATTTAAAAGCAATGTATAGCCTTTATTTAGAATCCTGATTCTTGGATCACTATATTTTATGGATCAATACCGATATAACATGTAATATTAATTAATATGATGCTACATGGAGGCAGGATAGCCCTTATAGCATCATTTATCTTTCTTTCGTATGACTTCTTAATTCTTTCTCCAAGGATATATAGCATATAATCTAAAGTAAAATGAGGATTATTTTCAATCCATTACATAGTAAGGAGACATGAAATAAAATAAAAAATGAATGTTTGAATTTCTGCAACATAAAGAAAAGGTAATAATTTATATTTTAGGTATGTGCAAAAATTGTAATTGTGGCAGGCACTGAATGTAATTGTTGCATTCTGAATGTATGACTGGTGATAGTGATGCTTCCCTAGAAACATGAATAAATGAAATAGAAGACATATATTGTACTCTAGGACACATGAGGAAAGGGCTAGGATGCTTATCAATAAAGACCAATCTGAAGACCAATAAGGGAGACAAATAATATGCCAATAAAGCCTTAGAAGAATGTTTTGCAATTCATGGTGCCTCTCATTAGTAGACATTCTGGTTATCCAGATTCAGCTTATGCCCAGATGTTGCTTATAGACCAAGTATCCCATATTACAGCACATCTAGGTAGAGTTTGTGCAGTAGCACAGATGCATCAAACTTTGATAGCCAATATCCTGCAATGCATTGTTTGTAACTATAATTCATTCAAACTTTAGATATTCTTACATTTTGATATTAATAGTTTTAGTTTGTTTTGATTTTAGATATTAGCATATTTATACAATTTTAGGATTTACATTATTATTTAATATAGGCTGTATCTCACATATACTGTAGATGTTAATTATGAACAAAGGTACATATACCTGTCCCAGGATAAAGTTGCAGGATCCATTCTGGGTCAGTCACCAGGACCAGAAGTTTTGTCTTCTGAGCTTTTGGACTCGTTCTGGAACCCATTCTCAAGGAACTTCTCTGTGTGTTCTGGACTGTCCTGTGTGTGGTATTTATATGGTGGCTGTTGTATGCAGCATTTTAAATGTAAATTGGGTGTTTAGATGTAGACTGAAGAGGGGCTCCAGCATGACTCCAAAAGCATGGTAGTCAAAACCTCTAGTCCCAATGACCAACCCAGATTGGATCCTGCAGACGTTAATTGCGTTTTTCTTTTTAATGTATTTTTTAAACTCTGCCATAAATTTTGTTTCATTCTGTAGTGGTCTTTTTGACCACAAAAAATTGAAATTGCACTGATATTTCATTTAGCTCTTCTGCTTAATTTTCTATTAGCCTGAATATTAAGAACTCAGAAAGATTCTACATATCAGTCTGATCTGCTTCAAATCTGCTTTATGAAACAAGACTTCTAAAGCTACCATGTTTGAACTGTTTGTTTTGAAGGTTAGGTCTTCTTATATTTCAAGATGAATGATCTTTCATTGCAAGAGAAAAGTAAATGTGACATCCAGTCACTTCTTACATTAATTACAGATGTGTATTCATTCTAGGCCTCAGGGGGATATCACTTCAACATTAGTTCCTGTTAAAAGAGGCAGTCAGCTAACCCTACATGTATTATCATGCCTTTTATTCACTTCTTAATGACATCCTCATTAATCTCAAAGTTTGCAAATATACATAATACGTCAGGAAATAAATCTAAGGGAAGCTCACTTTCTTCTTATTTCTGAGTATAGTCTCTTTTGAGTATGTTTGATACAAATTGTGCATTATGGAAAGATGCTGTTTATCTGGTAATGTTAGTTTAATGATAGAAAATCCAATAATTGCTTCAAGAATTCTCCAAGACCCTACTATTAAGGAATTACTTGGCAATGTTAAATATGTATAAAATTAAGGGAAAAATAATGGAATGTGAAGAATTAGAAACTGAACTGAGATAATAGAGAAATATTTTTCACCCTTTCAGTCAGTGAAAATTGTCATCAAACAGATTGAAACAAAACAGATTTTCTTTCAAATGGTTCAGCAAAATAAAGTAAGTTTTGGGCACATAACTTCTTATTGACTTTCTTTCATAAAATACAAAAATGTCAACATTGAATATACATGGAGAATAAAAACAGTTTTGTTGTGTACTTGATTAGATATACTGAGGTATTCCAAATTATTATTAAATTATTAAGCATTTACTCAGGGGTAAATGATTTGTAATTGGCATATCACTAATTTAATGAAAAACATGCCGGGACATGTTTTTTCTTGCACTCTTGATCCCAAATTCAGTTCTTTGCATTCTAGAAAAACATATGGATTGCAAAAAATAAAAGCAAATAAAAAAAAATCTGTGTTGATTATATCTGAGAAATTATATGGTATGATAAGGAAATCAATCAAATGTTATAGAAGTGTCATTATCCCACTATCAGTAGCCAGTAAAATGAAGACTCTTATTGCCTTTTACAGAACTATTCTGTTGGCATGGCTAAGAATGAATTAGCACATTTTAGATCATTACAGTAGAGCCATTAGACTTGCCA
The DNA here is from genome assembly GCA_004320025.1 of Laticauda laticaudata. Taxonomy (NCBI): domain Eukaryota; kingdom Metazoa; phylum Chordata; class Lepidosauria; order Squamata; family Elapidae; genus Laticauda; species Laticauda laticaudata. The sequence continues at coordinate 34,514 of BHFT01050997.1, forward strand.
GATCAGTAATCTGCATTTTAAAAAGAGATCCATGCTCTTATTTATTATTTATAATAATGTACATTGTAAATTCTCACAACATAGATGGCATTCAATGATTTTCTCTTCAAGAAAGATCCAAATTGTAGCAAGTGGAAGGCTGAAGTTAATTTTCTATATTTATCCATAAAAGTAAAAAGTGCTACATTTAGTATGACACCCTGGCTTTCAGGCAGAAAGACCTATTGAGAAGGAAATCTATTCAGAATTTTTTTGAGAAATAGTCAACTAAACTCTGCTCTTGAAAAACACAATCCTTTCTAAATAAGAACATAATATTATAACATTTTTATCAGCTAAGAAGTATTTTTTATTTAATTTGAATATTATTATAGTAGAATTTCAAACTATTGGGCTAAGAACACAGCAATATTCAACATATGCAACAATAAGAGTATTTGTAAACAGTACATTTTATCTCTGTTTATTTTAGCCATGCTCAAAATGCATTAAGGTAGATTCCAATCTTTTCCTTCCTTTTAATTTCTGTTTAATAGGACAATCAAACTTGGGCTCCAAAAATACTGAAAATTGCTATGTAGCAGCAAACTCTATTTATTATCATCTAATTGTCATCCAGATTTTTGCAGTTTAGCTACAACTATACAGCTAAAATCTGAATTGCACCTGAAAAACTAGGGTGCATGCCATTGGAAATAAGTAATGAGCAAACTCAAATTAGCAAGAGGTTTTATTCCTTTTTCCTTCTCTAATTGCATATCAACAAAAAAATCATTATTGAAAAGTAAGAGAATTTACTATGCTTGTCCCTGGACCGCAACTGGCATATTTCAAAGGACTTAACATGTACTTGTTTTTATATGGTACTATAATCTGTTTGTTTGTTTGTTTTTGCCACCAAAAAAGGCGCCAGGTCTTATTTTGGGGGGAAGTCATCCACTGATTAACCTCATTTGTGCGCATCACCCGGCCTCCTCTTTGCTTTTAGCTATCAGAAGCCTTCAGGAATTTCTTCCTTTGTAGCCAGCAAGGCTTTCTTGAAGGCCTCTGCAACTGATAACGGAGCTCTGGATCGATCAGGAGTTTTGTTATCAGCTTCAGAGGCCTTCATGAAAGCCTTGCCAGCTGTAGAAGAAATAGGCCAGCAAGGCAGGTGTTGGGGTGTGCGAAGCTGGCTGCAACTGTCCAAAGGTAAGTAGTAAGTTAGCTCCACCACCCCACATCTGCAGCCTAGCTTAATTTTTACCCATGCACTCTGAAGTGGGCAGGATCTTAATTAGGGCTTATTTTGTGGGACAGGGCTTATATTGGGCACACATGTAAAAATCAAGGTAGGACTTACTTTCGGGGTAGGTCGTATTTTCGGGAAAACAGGGTAATAAATTAACTGTCAGATTATGTAGTGAAACTGGCCTTTTTTTGTTACTGAGAATGTGATTTTTGGATTTTAACAGATCTTGTATATTATAAGGCTCTGAATCACTTTGTTTTTAAAAAGTATTAATACCTTAATATTTCCTGCCATTATCTCATTCAAGACATTTCTTCTCCGATTATAAAGAAGTTTAAAAAAATAACAGAATTGGGAGGGACCTTGGAGGTCTTCTTGTCCAACTCCCTGCTCAGGAAACCCTATACATTTCAGATAAATGGTTATCCAAACTCTTCTTAAAAAAATTCCAGTGTTGGAGCATTCAAAACTTGTGAAGGCAAGTTGTTCCACTGATTAGTTCTCACTGTCAGGAAATTACTCTTTAGTTCTAAGTTGCTTCTTCCCTTGATTAGTTTCCATCCATTGCTTATTGTCCTACCTTCAGGTTTTTGGAGACTAAACATCTTATAATCATAGTAATTAACAGCTAAATACTTTTGCCTAGCTGTTTCACAAAGGAAAACTAATATCTGACAAATGAGCTATATGCTATATTTCTGCAAATTACTTTTGAGAGTCTAAATAGACATAAATATAATATGACAGAACAATTCCAGAAAGGGAATTCCCTTAAACTAAATGTAGCTTTTAGTCACAAGTAAGTTAAAATAAAAGGCACATTAAATATTCTCTTTGGGCGCATTCAGTATTAAATCATTACACAAATTGGATGTTAAATAGAAGCTACTATAACTTCAGAGTGGTTAGCTTACTAATTAAAATCTGCTCATCAATCAAAGTGCAAAAAATATGCATTTTATCTGCATGTTTTAAAATTGTGCAGGTGGCAGCAATGTTTAAACACAGCTGTTATTTTTGAATCATTTATGCAGAAAGAGATTTGTCTGAGGACTCTTATGAAAATATTTTTTCATGCTTATTTTCAACATGTCATTTCTTTTTTTTTTTTTGAGTTTTGGGTTTTCACAAAAACATATACAAGTAAAATTCTTTGATTTGAGAATAGCATGGTCCCAAGTTATCACTTCTCCATACAGACACAAATTCAATTCCAATCTTTGTGTTTCTATTCCATATCTTATTACTATTAAACATTTTTTCAATAATTTTCCCTTCCCTTAATTTTCTCAATCTTGCTTTTAATTATCTTATTCCTTTCTAAATGCAATTATCTCTCTCTCTCTCTCTCTCTCTCTCTCTCTCTCTCTCTCTCTCTCTCTCTTATAATATATATATATATATATATTATATATATATATATATATATTTTCTAAAGTTTCAATATCTTTCTAATCATTATATTTATACTTTTGTCTTTCCTGTTTTAATTTCACATTTTCTTTTTTCATTAAACAACATTTTCCCCTGTAGTTACTGATTGGAAGTACAACACCTTTGCATTTTTTAATTTTTATCCATTCAACTCTATTATAAACTTCAATTTTATCGCTTTACAAATATAAACATTCAATATAACACATAACTTCCAGTTGAATTCTGCTTGGTACATTCTTAAAATACACACTAAGTTCTTAAAAAGAAAGTATATATACATAACAATAATAAATAAAATACTTATTCTATTCCATTCAGCTCTATCTTTAATGTTAGTTATAATATTTAACATCTTTAACATTTCTTTTCAATAGGATATCATACTTCTAGGAACACTTATAATATTTCCATATTTTTTCATATTTCTTTCATATTCTCTTCACTTTAAATTTATATATAACACATTTATAATAATTAAAATATTCCCCTCCTTTCCTACTTTCATTCTCTCATTCTCTTATTTCATTTATTTATTTAAACATTCCATTATACTACAATGAGTATTTATCCATCATTTTAATCACACTCTGTTTCATATTTTCAAGGTTCATTTCTGTTTCTATATAACAATACTATCTTATGTACCCTTGCAGCAAATCCCCTTTCAATTAAAGTTCACTCATTATCTCTGTGTCTCTCTAAATAGGCGTATATCCTTAATCCTTGTACGTTTTTCCCTGTTTTTATCCTGTTTCTGTCCTTTATAATTTCTTTTCCTTTCCCTCTTCCCCCTCTTCTCTCCCTTCCTTTTTGACCCCTTCTCTCTTCTAATTCTGATTCTCTCTTCTGTAATCCTCTCTTCTGTTTTCTTTCCTATATTGTAATTACTTTTCAAACTATTCTTTTTTGGGGTGTTTTTTGTCAAAGCTTAAATTTTTCACTCTCTTTTCCACCCTTTCCTTTTCTTTTCCCTGCATTAGAAAAACTTGGTCATGAAGATGGCTTCTTCTTTGTCCCGCCCTTCTTGTTCAACAGGCATTTCTTGTTGTTTTTCATAGTTCAGGATTTCCATTTCTAAAAATTGAAATACGAAGCCAAAAAGAGCCTCTTCCTTCTTGTGCATCTCTCTTTCTGTTTTTAAAGTTCTGTTCTCAATTCTTCCAAGAGTGATACCATTTTAAAAAACTTTTAAACAACCACCCGAACTAATTTTAGTCCTTTAGATCCAATAGCCAAAAAATCCAAAAATCAGCAAGTAATCCAAATAATCCAAAACTGTTTCTTTCTTGCTTCTTTTCCAACTTTCTCTTCCTGGGTTGTATTATCTTGTTACAAAGTTGCAGTTAAAATGTATCTTTTAGGATCTTGTTAAAGTTTCACTGTTAATTCCTTTCACTTCCAGGTGGTCTCCTCCATTTTTCCAGATCCCACCCTTTTGGTTTTTTTCCTTCTTTTAAAAAGTTTTTGAGAATCCAGAAATCTTTATTATCCCTTTGACATTTTATTTTCAGCTTAAATGTTAATGTCAAAGTGGATTTTTGCTGATTTCTTGCTTAAATCTCTTAGTTGTCAATACAAGGAAGAAAAGGAAAAAAAACAAATCCTTTCCCTTCCCTCTCTCATTCGCCGCTTCAAAGTCTTCTTTCGGAGCAATATCATTCTTTATAATTCAAATTCCAGGGTACCTTATATTGTTGCTTTTTCAGTTCGACCTGGTCAGCCAAAACTTTCTTTTCTTATCTTCCTCCTGCACATTCTTTTCCAGTCAAATTCTTCTTTGAGGTGGCTATTTCTGACCACTGCTGCAACCGCATTTGGGAAAGGGAATAATGGCCAGCTGGGGAGAAGAGATGTGACTCTCCTCAACCCTGCTGGTAGTCTCCCCCCTCTTCATCATCTCTACGGGGTGGCTTTCCCCAAAACCAGCCAGCTTGGGGAGCTCCAGTGGCGAGCATAAATCAAAAGCGTGCACAATCATGAATTTTGGTCTGTCACCAAAGAAGCTCAAACCGGACTCCCCCAACATGTCATTTCTTGAAATAAATACAAGTAAAACATCATCTTTACTATTTTACCTTCATTTTTGAGATCATATGTACTGTTTTTCAGAACAATGTTTTCCAAACAAAGTTTGAATTGTTTCTTAAGAACAATTCAATATCTTCAATAAGTCAGTTCTGAAGTACTGAATATTTAACATTGGTTGATTTTTTTTATTAATCTAAGAGTATTTATATCTGGCACTTTTAAGCTCACCCCATCAGTTTGAAATATTGATCCATTGAGCCACTACAAGTTAAATGTAAATGGATTCAACACTAATCTTAATTCTCTTAAACTAAAAGAAGCTTGAAAAATATACTTTTTCATTTAATTATCAGTAAGTTGAAAATGAGCCAAATGAACACACAGTTGCTATCAACAGTCTTTGTTTCTAAGAAGACAGTTAGCCTTCTAAGAGATCAGTAGTCTCTTAGAATAGAAGGTTAAAAAGCTGATTTTGCAGAATTTTTAATTAAACATTTAGTATCCAAATTAACAGAACACTTGCTTCTGAAGATTCATGGCAAGAAATATTTTACAGAATGCTCAACATACCAGGGAAGTATGCAACAAATCTACTGTGTAAGATCTGTGCCTTCTAATTGACAGTTTGACTTGTAACACAAATTCAACATAAAATTAGATACCGGATATAGAACTCTGAGCATAATGTTAGGAGAAATATTTCATTCAAGGTTTTATCATTGCTCTTCTTTCTGACCAATCTCTAGTATGTATAGTATTTTATTATGAAATTGAATCTGTAGAGAATCAAGCAACTCAGAATTAAGGAAATGCTTTCAATCTTTTATTGCAGATCCAGAAATTGTTTTGAACAAAGGAAACATCCATTAGATTCAACATATGCAATGAATGAACTGATTTCATGGAATCAATTCAGTCATTGCATATCAGCTTTAGCTGCAATAACTAGCATGAGAGGTAGTCAAAGTCACCCCCCTTTATCCTATTTTATATATAAATACTTACAATACTGGAATGATACCATTTTTGGCCAAGAACAGCCGCCATTAGAGACTCATTTCAACTCTATTACTTTCCCCACATCTGGCACACTTCAGATGAAAACATTACATGAACTGATGTGATAATGGGTTATTCAATGTATCAAGCCTGTACCACCTATCACTGGTACTGTGTTAAATTAATAACTCACATGTATACTCATATTTTAATCCAACATTACTAGTAGAGTTAATAAGTTTATAATAAGTCCAATTTATATGTACAGTGCCTGTACTAGGTGTTTTAAGTCATTTCAACGTGAAATCTTCTGATTATTTCCAAGAAACAAATATCAACTAGTAGTATGATGACAGAAATAATATATTTCCAGTTTCTGAATAGTCTTGTTTTTAAGAGAGTAACTGTAATTAAGCCCAATTAAATGTTGCAATATATTTTTGTGCTTGCTATCTAGACAACATGAGTATTAGATTATATGTGAGAAATTGTTTATTTTAGAATAATTTATATCATGTGCATTTCACCAATATACCCTCATTTTCTTCTAGGATAGTTGTTGTAACCTAATTAAATTGACCGCATAATGGCATTCTGCCAGGATAAAAAGATCAACAGGATCCACTAGAAAAAGTTGCATAATGATTCTTAAATATCTTTGGTCCAAAATATAGGCATTACTTCAATGTTTTAACTGACTGGGTCAATATTTCTTTTATGTAAAAATAAAAAGACATAAATCTGAATATATAAAATATAGGTGCATACATAGTTCACATATAAGATGTTAGAAATAAATACAGGATTTTTTTACTTGAAAGTTTAATTCATATAATATACATTATGGAGTACAGAATTGTATGATGCTAAAGCTTCTCAAATTCATATCAGATTTCTATGAAGCTGAAAACTTTTAACAAATTATTCATTTTAAAATATGAAACACACCTATACAACTAGTCCTTGAGCTATGATAGGCCTCTCATTCAAAGTTACAGCAGACACCCCAAAATTACATTCAATGTTGCTTTAAAGTTACAAAGACTGCAGCACCGCTGTGATTAATTACCCTTATAACCAACCACAAAGGTGCTGGAGCCACCCCGCACCATCCTATGCTGAGACCCCACAGTGCTTGGTCCTGCTCCCCACACACCCATCACATTTACCTTTTGAAGCTTTCTGGACCTCATGTTAGGAACATGTTCCTGAGCCACACAGTGGTTAACCAGAATACATCCACCATTTTGTCCTACCTCCTTGTGGGTGGAACAAAAATGGTGGCTGACAATTGAATCATTACATGTTTTATGCCTTAATAAGGTCTGCACAGTGCTGAAAAAAACTTTTGAGTCCCCCAAAAATCTGCAATGTTATGCAAATCTTGTTAAGGCAGCAAAACTAAGCAGTTTCTCCCTGGGCCATGGGATGGTGATTCAAATGTGGCCACTATTTGTGAGTGGGGCAAAATGGTGGCTTGTTCTGGAACCACACCCTGCAGCTATCCAAGAAATCAACCATCACCACAGGTTGAAATACCTTCAGTATGCTAATGATACTCAACTCTATATTTCTACCCCTGATGACTCAAGTGATGTTGTTGCTGACTTCTTATGAGACCATGCGGCCCTGGATGAGGGCCTGGAGACCATGGGGCCCTGGGTAAGGGAAAACAGGCTTTAACTCAATCTTAGCAAGATTGAATGGATTTGGGTGCATGGAACCCCAAGGTGTGGAGTTTTGTCATCTTTAGTTCTGGATGGGCTGGCACTACAGCTTCTTGGGAATCCAAGAGCAGGTGGCAGTGATGGCTAGGAGAGTCTTTCAACAACTTCAGATTGAGTACCAGTTGTGGCCTCCCCTGGATCAGGAGTCCTTGTGTTCAGGCATTAAAGCCCTATTCAACTTGTGTTTGGACTATTGCAACACACTCTACATGGAGCTATCCTTGAAATGCATTTGGAAACTATAGGTGGTGCAAAGTGCAGTGGCATGGGAAGTTTTTTGAATCCCAAGACTCCATGTGGCCCACGTCACATCACTGCTCTGTGAGTACACTGACTGCCTCCGGGTGCCTCCAGGTACAATTCAAGATAATCACCTTTAAAGCCATTCATGGCATGGGTCCAGGTATTTGAGGGACCATCTCATCCTAATGGGGTTGACCTGCCTCATCCATGCCAGCAGGGAAGGTCTACCATGGGCTCCATTGGCCAGGGTATTCTGTGAGTGGGGTCCAGCAGAATTTTACTCCTACCCTTTAGAACATCTTTCCCGCCAGAGTGTGGTCAGCTGCAACTGTCCTGACCTTCCATAAAAGTTTAAAGACTTGGCTCTTCCATTTGGCTTGGGGCTCTAATGGGGGGGAGACTTTACATTGGGGATGATTGACAGATTGACAGATTCCCCTCCTGCCTTCTGCTCATCCTACTCCCTCATTCCCAATCTTTTAATTAGGGTTGAATATTTATATTTTTGTTGCACTTTGTTTCTGCCGTGTTTCTCCAACAATACGGCCTCCACCAATAGGAAGCCCCACCATGTTTTATTGGCATAAATCAAATTAAGCCCCCTCTCCCAAATTAAGGCCATATTAAACGTGCGAAATGGGGGGGGAATGGCGGGGGGCTTGCATTTAGGAAGTACTTGCATGCCCGTATATGGTGCTGCCTGCATTGGTGGGGCACTTCACACCAGGAGACCTTCCACACCGTTGCTTTCCCTTCTCTCTTGCTACGCCGTTAGAGGAATGCCACAGCATTTGGCGCAGCCACATGCGGCAGTCAGGGCTCCTCCCTGCAACCGGAGCCCTGAGGAGACGCTTGGTTCAGGCGCTCCCGTCACCGCCTTCAAGGGAAGACGCACGCCTGAGAAGATCTCTCCCTCTCTCTCTCTCCCGCAAGGTCAACGTTTGCACTGTGGCTGAGGAGGAGGAGGCTACAGCCAGTTCCTCCTGCTTGCTAAGAGGTGAGGAAGCCGTGGCTTTGCAAAGCAAGCAAAGCGCTGCTCGCCCGGGCGAGATTTGGGACGAGGGGCAGGAAGAGGCATGCACCACCACAGCTCGCTTTCCTGGTTCTGCCCAGCCTGCATGGCTCTGGTGCGGCCCTGGCGGGATGAGCGGAGGGTCCGGCAGGGAGGCACTCACTGCCTTGGTGAGAGCTCTGCCACCAGGAAGGAGGGCCCGCCTGTCAGCTGCGCTGGGCCCCAGGCTAACGTTTACCTTGTGGGGAGAGAGAGAGAGAGAGATCCTCTCGGGCAAGTGCCTTCCCTTGGAAGGCAGCGACGGGAGCGCCTGAAGCCAAGTGTCTCCTCAGGGCTCCGGTTGCAGGGAGGAGCCCTGACTGGCCGCATGTGGCTGCGCCAAATGCTGTGGCATTCCTCTAACGCGGCAGCAATGGAGAAGGGAAAGCAACGGTGGGTGGAAGGTCTCCCAGTGTGAAGTGCCCCACCGCCATTCCCCCCCCATTTTGCACGTTTAATATGGGCCTTAATTTGGGGAGAGGGGCTTAATTTGATTTTACGCCAATAAAACATGGTGGGGCTTCCTATTGGTGGAGGCGTATTGTTGGAGAAACACGACTGGCCATACGTGCCTGCGCCAAACGCCGTGGCACCAAGGGAGAAGGGAAATATCTATATTCTTCATCTACGCTTTGAATAATCAAAGCCTGATTTTATTTGGCTACTTTTAGGTTTTATTCATTATATTAATATTTATAATTATAATATACATAGTAGATTTCCTGGCAGACTGACTACTTGGGCCCTGAAGATAAGCAGGCAATGGCCTGGTTAGTATCAGATGAGACATCACTATAGACTTCTAGCATTGCAAATCAAACTAGAAACTTTTAAAACATTAAAAAAGGCACTGCAATCAATTCAGAACCTGTTGCCACAAATCAGTCACTAAGAGTTGGGTTTAATTCAAGGGCATCTTTACCTTTACTTTGTAAAAAAAAAAACTTATTGTATCTTACAAAGTAAGCCATTAATTATGAAAGCTCTTGCTTCAATCAATAAATGCTCTTCTGTAATTCCATTGCACTTTTTGACTTCTTGCTGAACAAACAAATTCAGAAACTCATCTGAATTTGTCCTTTAGCACTATTTACTTAAGAGTCTATAATTACTGTATTTTATATTCACTGTTGTGAGCAATTCCAAAGATACGCTTATAATATATATTTTGAATATATATCATTGAAAAATGATAAAATATTTCAGCTATGCACAAAGTGGTACAAGTAAAGCAAGTATAGATAAACATGATAAGGCAAGACAAGCCCCACAATTTCCCATTCAGGCTACTTCAACTAATACATGTTATGACTAAGTCGCCATAAGATGTGCTGATCTGTGCCACCTTCCAAGTCTCATCTAAGGTAGCATGGGAAGGAATACCTGGTGTTTAGTATAGGGAAAATTAGCAGAAGATCTTAACAGAATTTTAACAATGGAATTTTAACAATGGAATTCAACATTCTTAATGTTCAATTTCTGCTACAATGGCATAATGTTAATTTTATACTTTGAGTGCTTATGTTCTGGTTCTAGAGTTAAAAAGAAAGTGTTCAATTATGCATGCTTTCTGTGCTTTGTCATCAGCTTTTGCTTTATTTTGCTTTGAAGAAAACTTAAGCAAAAGCTGAGGTTAAAAAAAGAGGTATAATATTAGTCACTGTGAATATTATTCTATTAAGAAATCTTATCTAGGATTTTTTCAAATAACTGATATCTGTTTAAAGATATTTAAAAATACAAAAAATAAATGTTTAAAAAAAAACAGAAGTTTGGAGATGATATATTGTGCCATCTAACTACATTTGGAATGCATACCATTGAAGATAAATGTAATATTTCTTATGGTCTTATTTAGAGATATTTATTTTAATGCATTTGAATGTAGAGTAATTTTATTTCCAGTGGCATGAATTTTGATTAATGACCATATGCTAAAAAAATTAGAAACACAACTTTAAATGTTAGATGACATGCTAAAATGAAGCATCTGGTGGCTTCTGGCCTTGTACTACTTGTGTATTCTCAACCAACTTTCCTCAGAACTATTACAGAACCAGATACTGATGTGCACAGCTTCATTGTGCCAAAATTATATTTGGTTCATATCAATAGCCATTTTAAATGAAAGTCATTTTAAATTAAAGTGATCTCAATGGTGATGAATTTGTTTTGGTATTCTTATGCTTTCATAATATGACATTGATTGAATTTCCATCTTTCCAGTTATTGCTATTTACCTCCATAATTTTAACCCACAGAATCAAAATGCACATGCAACATGCACTGTTGTAGAATTTTGAACAGATTATCCTGGACACACTTTCCTAAGAATATACTTAACTTAGTACAGTGGAACTCTTTCCTGAACAAACATGGTTTGAATTATCTTACAAACCATAAGGTATCCTTTATGCAGTTGACTAAAATGATAGACAGAAAAAAAGCTTGCCAGTTCTTCTAACTACAGACCAAGTTCTTCAAATGAGTGGGTGAGAATTCAGCTATTTGTGTGTTTTGTTTTGTTTTTTTTAAATGGCCTCGACAACTTGAGAAGCAACGGATTCCATTAAAAAGACTGGGAGTTGCAACTTACAACATTCTGGTGTCATTGTTAGCTATTTCATATTATTATTCAAAATGCTGATTCATACAAGCTCATTTGGATGTCTTCCAAAACTTTTTGAAAAACGTGCAGGAAAGTGTAGCAAAACAAACTAGCATGGTTTTTTTCTTTTTTTAAAAAAAAAAGTCTTTCCAGGATACCCTCTTTTTTTTTTTTTTTTTTTC